>KN717256.1:0-14469 GCA_000816705.1 Dictyocaulus viviparus | reverse complement strand
CATCGAGACAAATAAGAAACAGTACATACAAAAGCAAGAACGATCCATGGAAATGGAAACCTCAATTCATTCAGCTCCCTCTGAAAAATTCTTCTCACCATAGAAACAATTCGAAGAAAGTAGCAAAGTATTTATTGTGTTTTTTTTATCTTTTTTTGATTTTTTTTATATTTTAGAAAGTATTTTGTTTACTATTCAATTTTTTACTGGCGTAAAATTTTAATATTTGAATCTATAAGCCAAGATTTTTTCCTTATCTCTATCTATCTCTATTGCAACTTTTCCTTGATGAAGACGGTTTTCTGTGAGCACTACTGGAGTGATGTCATTGGAATGGTTGAATGCGATGCGATCCAGGTGTACACAGTCACTTAAGTTCACCGCCTTTCACCTAGCCAGTACTCTTTATTTTACGTCGATTCTTCCAGTACTAATATGGCGACCTCAGAGAAATGGCAGGCTTAGTTAACCTGGAGTGCGGCAGTGAAGTGATTTTGGTCTTCCTGACATTTTGACACCTTGACTACTGCGCCAGTATAGAAAACAAATTACAGCAAGCATTCTCCAAAACTAAGGTTATTTGCCAAAATTTGTGTACTCTTCTACTCTATTACAATATTACAATTTTAGTGGCATGTCTTCTCATTCTCAAACATTCTATTTTACTTTGACTTTAACGCAAAGCAGCTAACGGTTTTTTCTCTTTCAATTTAGACAGTAAGAGTTTTGAAATCAAATGTAAGTTTAAATTGAGTAAATGGTCGTTTGTTCGTCCTATTTCAAATAGTAGGAGATGAGCATTTTTCTCTGAGAACTGATGGCTGACAACTTTCAAGTTTTCCTCAACATCCTTGGTGCTCAATCAAGGCTTTTCTGTGCCTATGTTTGAATGGTGTACCGATTTTCACAAAAGCACCAGCAAAGCAGAAACACTGCTCGATGAATACAACGAATCGGAAAAAATTATTGAGCTATGGAGGATAGCATGAAGATCCAGTTCATGAATAGTCCATGTGGTGTTGAACAAAAAAGTAAAGTTGAATCTCTGACTGCATAGACAATTGTATATCGTATGGTACGTATATCTCCTCAGGCGTGCAATAAAGTGCGAAATGACATGATGTATTTAAATGATATATAGTGAGCAGCGTTCGCCACATTGGGCTCCATTAAAGAATCCGCCAAGCCTTTGACGAACCTAAGACTCCGCAAACACCTGCTCGATTCAATAGTCTCTCTAATGATTTCCTGTGCAACATAGACGCGAGCTGGCACTTCAACTTCGTCAAGAAATCTGTACATCTTTCACAGAGCGCTGAACGATGTTTTACTAACATGAACCGGCTTTTACAGCATATGGCCAGAATTTCCACCTCATATGTAACTCTTATGGAATATTTCTATATTCAAGATCCAGGTTGGTTATATATGAAGAAAAACGAATGACAGATGGGTGGATTAGATCATGGACTGCACCATAATAGAATGCGAACGTCCTCTCGAACAGCAATTTAAACAGTGCGTCGGCGTGTTCGAGGCCAACGGTAAATTTGCGGTTGTAGGAGGGTAGAGCTTAAGATTATGAAACGTATGTTGCGTATTTTAATGAGCACGAAGAAGACCACTGCCACCATATGGTTTGGAAAGAAAAAAATCAAATGGCATATTGATTTGAAGCATCAATTATGGTTAGTAAATTTGAAATACAGGTGATCTATTTGGAAGACAGCTTCAAGTTCGACGAAATCTAGCAATCCGTAGTTCCAAAGCGTTCTAACGAAACAATAACTTCGTTTTTATGTGGTGTAACAAGATTTTGAAAAGCAATTTACTAACCTCTGATATATCATAATATGTTCATTTCATTATGACTATTTGTTTCTTATGCTAACATAGAACAAAACTATTATTTGGTTTTCCTCAAACCAATTGCGAAATAGATAAGAATATGCACTAGCGTTGCCTATGTTCTTCAGGAGATAGCTCAACCATTCGGCTTAATGTTGTAGTGCAGGTGATAGAAGGTTCGATTTAAATCGGGCAGACACTAACGCATGCATATTATATTTGCACTTATGTCTCATAGTCCTCATAGTATAGTCCGTATTAATCACTTCACAATGGACCTAACCTCTCAAGTGCTCTTTCTTGTGATCATTATCAGTAAGTTGAAATGATCTTCTATTACCCTGAAGGATATGTAACATACGTTTCTGTTATGCTATTTAGCTAACAATACAAAGTAACACGTGAATAGGTAACAGCAAAGATACAGCCTAGTATTAATCGATTTATGTAGATTTTTCTTTACTTATTCGACGCCGATTGCATCAGCAAAAATTTATGAAATCATGAAAGTGATTAGACCCATATTTGCTTTTTTCAGTAGCTTATATCAACTAACTGATATCAAATCGGTATCCAGTAATTCATCCTATCTGTAATCTTGATACCATTTTAATCAACCCAAAAGAAAGATGAACTCGTGTTCTAAAGGGCAGCATGGAACTGGCAACTGAACGATGGTAATCTTCCCGCAATTGAATACATTTTTTCATAACCACGTGTTATTATAGACCAACAATTCCAAGAATGACAGTAGCAATGGAATCCATGCGAGAAAAATCCATAACATAAAAATTCTCATGGTACTATATGAAAAAAAACTGCATTGAAATGTATACAAGAGGGTTTCCTATAAGGTAGAGCATAGAGCAAAACTGTTTGATAAAATATTTCAAGACATGCATCCGAAAAACACATTTACAGATACCACTACAACATCATGAATGATAAGAAATCAATGGTGTTATTGGGAAAGAAATCAAAGGAAATTTTTCACAAAAACTTATCGATTGTTTTCCGATTCGCCATCAAATCGATCGCGATGAGACTCATTCACCTACAATATAGGAATATGGGGGCAACAACTGCTTTCTTTCTAATCAAGCTGATTACATACTTTAATAATCAGACTGACAAAAAGAAATTGAAGTTAAAATATCTGGCATCAGAACTAGGCTCATTTGTATTGATAATACTTCAATCACTTATTTTGATTCAATGCAATTTAATACAATCTCTGTTGCTAAAAAGTAGCATTTTATGCAGATTTTTTCCTGGATTTTCTTCTAGTTGATGTTGTCTGAGTTCAGTACACAGCCTTGTAGTATGACGGTAACAGAAGTATTCACTAGTTATGTTATTCAATTTTGTGAGATCATTCAACATTCTTTGTAGTCCACGATCATAATTTCTACCTTGGTTTGTTTTTCTTAGTCTTTTGAATTCTGGCCTTTATAAAATGATACTATATATAATAAAATATATACAAATATACTATATAGTAGATTTCTGATACAACTGATACTTTGGATGGCAAGTGTAGAAATATTTGTATAGTTGTGATGTTTTAAATTCAACAAAACACGTATGAATAGCGACTACGACGAGAATCGATCTCTGAATAAAATTAAAAAGGATTTCACTAAATCTGAAATCAAAAAGCTTAGTGGAAATAAAATAATAATAATCAAATATCCTAATTTAGTTTTGCAAGTTCCGTAACATGAGCTGCATCTCTTTCTTGAGCTCTGCAAATAATACGATATTAGTCTGTTAGACGTTTAGGTGAATTCCTTAGTGATAGAAATCATATACCTCTTCTCTTCCCTGATTCGCATTTTTCTTAATGGCATACAAATCGCTCCACTTGTTGTCATGAGAAATCCCATTACATAAAATGACACATCAAAGTTCCCCGTTAAATCTTTCATAAACGCTTAAAGAACAGTTTTTGAAGCAGTGTTTTTTTGTGAATAGCGGAATTATGCGAAAATAAAAAAAAACTGAATACGACTAGTCAGACGCACCAGCTAATGGTGATCCAACAATTGCTCCGAATCCCATGAAAGTAAGAAGTATTCCAAACGCATTTGACAGCTTTGCTAGACCGAAAAGATCAACGCATATCACTGAACGAAGAGCGGCAAAACAAGCTGTAAAAACGTCAAAAATTTTGCTTATCTCTAAGCATAATGCAATCAAGGTGCCAAAAAATGAATTCCTAAAATAATCATAGGAAAAATAATCGAGACAGTATCGCTAAAAAAATCGGTTTCTGACGACTATGGTCTATATAATACTAGATGGATTTGAAGATTTCATTTAATAAATTTAAAAGACAGCAAAAACGAAACTTACCAACACCAGTGGCGAAAGGGATACAGAAGGCTATAAAGTGCCAGAATTCAGTGAAGAATGGAACCGAACATGTTGCGATTCCAGCAGCGATCAATGCCAAATTCGAAACTAAAAGAGCATCCACTTGTGGTCGATCAGCAATCCACCTGAACGATTTCTTCTAATTATATTCCATAATTACTATTGAAACATTCAACGTCCACTGTGTCAACGTCATAATAACTTATAAACAAGTAACTGATCGACGGAAAATTCAAATATAAGTGAGTATACATATAGAGGGCATCAAAAACAAACGACGGTTGGTTGTTTCAAGGCATTTAGAAAATTGAACGACACAGATGGAATCGAGCTTGGGACACCAGCTCATTCGACATAGAATGGATTTTAACTGGAGAAAAGCAACAATATTAAACCGTGGTTTTACGCTCACTAAAAAAACCGACAATTATCTTTATTAGAAAAAATAAACGAAAAGTTCAAGCCACTCGGAAAATGAGTCTCTGTATTTCACTAAGGAGTAAAATAATCACTATAAAAAACAGATTTCAAATATTACTTTAAATGCATGTTCACAAGACAGATAAACAATGTTCGTCACCTTATAGAACACATTGGTAGGAACAAATTTAACCTTGGATCCACTTTCCCAAGATCTTCGTAAAAGAAATCGACATAGCTCACCCACAAACAATTCTCGCAGCAATATTTATTATGCCGAGAAGAGAGACAGGCATGGTCCTCTGAGTTTGAGTGAGATTTTTTATCTGAAAGCTTCACTACAATAGCGAACACGTTTTGAATCACAAGCGACTAAATGAAGAACCAGGCACACCTTATCGAGGTGTTGTCCAAGGTAATTATATGGAACATAGAAGCACGAAAGTGTCAGAAATCCAGATACCGCAAGGATCAAAAATGACGGTGAATATAGCAAAGAAGTGTCGAGTAATGTGCTGAGTGTCTGCAAATTATTATTATTTTAAAATACATGTTCTTATGTGCTACACAATCTGAGGTGCAGCATAATACTTATAAGAATAATACGTGGTGCTTACAAATTTGAGATTGTGCTTCCATCCTATCGTCTCACTATCGCACCCTTCAGCATCAGGGAGACCAATTGTGCTAAGGTAAATCATTGATTCTTTCGTGGCGCGTTGACCACTGTCAAGAACTTTATCTTCAACAATTTTTCCTACTGAAAATACTAAATTTGTATCATCATGATTAGAATATATAATAAATAAAATCCTAAGAATAGGGCTTGTGTTTTCCAGTAAATGTTTGCTCTTATTTCCAATTGATTACATCTATCACTTGTTTCATTGATTATAACGAGTCTTAATTTAGCGTTCTCAAGATTTCCATTACTCTCGACTACCAACCGGAGCTAACCAATAATTTGAAGATGTACCAACACAATAACGTAAGATCATCTTCATTTGTATATAGAAGTATAGGAACGACTATCATTGTTCATTCTAAACGGGGTTTCCATATATTGGTATCAAGAACCAATCAATATCAAAAATTCTAAGACAGAGGTTTCCCTTCCAGTGTTGTTCGACTTTCAGTAACATCAACTTCCTATAATTAACTAGCAAATCAGTGGTTTTGAATTCAATGTATGAGAAGAACAATTAAAAGCTTAGCTACAATTAGCAGCAAGTTGTTATAGTGGTTGTGGTTGACGTTAAATCGATCCTACTACATGGCTTTGTTGAATTACATCCGTACGGGGTTTTCCAACCGAAGACACGACATGCTGTATAATAGATGTATAAGGTGAACAAAGTTTTAAATCGTTGTTGGTAGCTTTGAAGTTACAAAATGTATGGCAGCTGGGCTAGAAAACTGATCAAGGAGCGAAACGTTGGGTAACAGCGGATGCGATAGAATTCTTCGATAGATGATGTGAGGCGCACCAACTAACGGTTCATCTCTGTTTTTATTCGTAGATATATTGTATACGATTATTTTACAACATGTTAGGGAAACCAATGAACTAGGAAGCCATTGTACGTCATACAGAAAGTAGATAACGATACAAATGCTCGTTTGACTAATTCGACGTTTAGTCCTTGAATATTTACTATATGTAGCAAATATCCTCTATTTTGGAAAGTAATTTCTACTTCTTCTATCTACTTTCGCCGAAAAGAAACCGCTCCGACTTGTCTTTAGTTTCATATAAAAGAATATAGGCTTAGATGTAGAATTTAGAAAGGCCCTCAACTTATTCATTCAACTTTTCTCTCAATTTCTATAACTACTCAATCAATACCGTTATATAGGTATTACCGTACCATTCGTTGTTCATGTTATTGTTCTTATTATGTTTATATAAAGAATATGATTCCTTGTGAGGTAAAATAAGCTAATTTATAGCCAGTTGAAAGTGACCACAATTTACTCTTATTCTATTCCATTATATTTGAATTTATTTCCTTATTATTATTTCGATTTCTATTATGAACGATTTGCCGAGAGTTAGCAATACAATCGCGTTCCAAACTAACACAGAAAAAAGCCTAATTAACTGCATAGCCCACCATAGTATCCTGACAAGAACGGAAACTAGCAAGCCACTCAACAAGCAACTAAGTCAATATGATGAAATAATAAACAACGTGGGAGTATCACATGAAGAGAAGCATCGTAAGTTCTATATCGACCTAGTACGAATCAAACTTAAAAGTGCAAAGTTGGTGATCTAGAAGGAGAAAAAAAGCATAGATATAGCACCTTGATAGATATGATGGAGCAGATGCTACCTAGATCCTAAACATCCCTCAATCAAAGAAATTACATGGAAAATGGAAGATAGAAGAGAAAACACATTTGACATCCTTGATAAAGCACTATCTTATCAAATTCATTAAATTAGAGCAGCTTTCAAAAAATGTCGACATAACAATCAGCAAAAGGATAGAATTTGTCGCATCAGCAATACATTTACCACCAATCTAAATTCAAAAACATGATGGAGAAATAAGAGGTTAGAAGACTTCTTAGAAGCACAGTTCATTCACAGAATATTAGCCACTTCTAATATCAATGAAATATCTACTGCATGCCTCAGAAGGAGATGCAGAAAAAAACATTCATGCATTATTAGGACTCCTCACAAGAAGTACCCACACAATGATAGTATCATAATTGAATAGAAAAAGTGGAAATAAGCAAAAATTGATTGAGTCAAATCCGAACACTACAAAAATAGCGATAGGAAGAAGTGAAGCATCAAGAACAGAATTACGAAGCAGAATGCTCAAAAATAATTCAGCAACTATACAAATTAGAGCGTGTGAACGGCATGCTCTGCAACGACAGCTTCTTGAAACGCTCACGAAAATGACGCAGATATTTCATCTACAAAAGAGGAAAAGAAGACATATGGAGCACAGAACAGCTTTTGAAATACATAAAGGACTATAACAAAATAAAAAGCCAGTCGAAGAATTCATTTCACAGAAAATATAAGTTAAAACTTCTACGAGGGAATCGGTCACATAACATCGGTGAAGAAGACACCGACATTAACACAAGAAGTCCATATACGCGTTTCTGTTAGGAAATACAAAGCTAATCGTCAGCATCATTTGGTTCAAAAACGAATTGAACTGATCAATAAAGCAAAATCATATTACAACTGCGGATGAAAGAAACAGTTGATCACCGAGGTGTTCAGCTGGAATCTGTAGAAAACGCAATAGATATAGACAACAGTCGTTCATTTGTGAAAACAAAGATTCACGAAAACAAAGAACAAGTAGGAAAATCTCAGAAAAACAACCACAATACGAAAAAGTGAACAGACATTTCATTTAGAATTAGGAATTATGATCTCAGATAAGGATTAAAATGCAGAATAAGATGAGTACGTAAGCACGACAATAAATGAACCTCTATGATAAGAAAACAACGCGTTAACAAAGCCAATCAACTCCATGAGAAAGAATTAAACTTGAAATGAGTGCAAAAAAACTAGAAAAACAACGTTTATGTGAAAAAACAAGGCGAAAATGGTGAAGAAAAGAACAATACAATGAAAGCTATTGACTACTCTATTTGAGGAATGAAAAATTAAACAAGGAAAAAAGATAAGATTACGATAGGTTAAATTAACCCACCAGCTAATGAAGTTTTTCGGTTTTCAAATGAAGTGCCAGAAAGGCTCAGTGAAATGACCTACCTCTTTTCCTACAGATGTAAACAGCATTGAAACAGAAGAAGTGCTAAAAAGAAAACAGCCACAGAAGTGTAAAAGACTGTATCTATAACACGAATTCAAAAGGAGAGAAATGTAGCCATAGAAAGAAATGGCCATAGAAATGACCCATTGACCTTCCGGAAGCATGAAGACAAAAAATGGATTCAAAGAGATGAATGCAAATGGAGGCAAGTTTTACCATCGACAAAACCAATGGTGAAAAAGACTTGATGCCAGTTCAGCGCCACAAAATATCAAAATTTATAACGCTGGGGAGTGTAGCAAGTATCCCTCATTTCGAAGGATGATTGTTACTTCTATGGACTATTCTAGTGAGCCGTTGCTCAAGCTTAACTTTCTTTCAGCATTACATCAATGAACGCGTTTATCTACAGTGCAAAAAACTACCTTCACCATATTCATTGAATTCTTCTTTCTACATCTTTATCTTTCCGGTTATTACTGTTATATTATAGTTTGGTGTTTATTATCGTTATGTTAGTTGTTGTGATATTGATATAAAGGCCTGACCTCCTTGTTTAAGACATACCAACATAACACTGATCCACTCTGACACACTGCAGCTGATATTTTCAAATATTACAGATTTAATTGCTTATAAATAGAAAGCAAAAAAAGAACCGAGAAGTTCCCTAATGCGCAACCTTTGAAAAAAATGAAGTATCATGTGGTCTTTTGTTTTTATACTTTCGTTTTATTTTCGACGACCATTTTGTAATGAGTTCTTGAGATATATCAATTTGGAATACGATATTCATATAAATTGAGTTATACATACAACCTTACCAATAATGCTAGGATTACTTCGTTTGCGGAGATTAGTGGTTGATCCTGAGTAGAAAACATCCATTCGAGAAAGAGGTCGATTGAGATCCCGTACTGATTCACGTGCAACTGATTGTGCTATGTTATGCTGAGACCATACGCCACCCTCCAAAGTCATCAATTCAGTGAAATTATAATAAAAATACGTTAATGATGTCATTACTAAAAATATCAAGATCTATAGTAGCGAGAGAATTTTGAGAATACCAAACGCGTCATAGTGAAAAAAATCCTAAAGTGGTGATAAATTTATCATGCCTTATTAACCGCATATCAAACCAGTTGTTTACGGCGCAGTAGTACAATACAAATTTCAAGCTCACTTCTCCTCGTAGTCACACTCTAAATTCGGCGACTGAATAAGAAAAGCTGATTTGATTTTGATTTTTGATTTCTTTTGCAAAGTTAGCGATAGTGTTTGATTGAATAGATCACATATTTAACACAGACTTCTTAGGCTTTGAGGAAGGCGATAACCATCCTCGAGTATTGCTAACCAAGGTTACAGTCAAAATATTCAGTAATTATGAATAATTGTTCTGGGTTGTATACAATCCTGTTTTTTGAATTTTTTGTCAAATAAAAATAAATTATTCTAACGATAGCGCAGTCCTGCCATCTTTTAGCGTTTACTTACTAACTTTATTTCTTATGAAAAAATGTTAAGTAACTATTAAAGGAAATAGAGGGAATCGGAACCAAGACTGTGAGTCTAACAACTGTGTCAAGCGTTAACGATATGATAATGATACGAATAAAAAGTAAAACTGAATTGGTACAGCTATCGGTCTTAAATACTACTACCAGCTAATCAACATAGCACCACTATATCTGTTTGAAAAACCTAGTGTGTTCCAAAAATAAGGCAGCTTGAAAAAGAAACGAGAAAAAGAAAAACTAAAAAGAAAAAGGAGCTAAAAAAATCTGTACAAATGTACAGTGGTATTCCTTTCCCAGCGCTTATGAATAACTGAGATCTCATAATATTTCAAACATCACCGTCGGCACTCAAAATATCCACAGACTATGTGCTAAGCTTTGTGAGCAACATAAATTTGTACGTTCATAGTACAGTAAATCAGAAACTGCACTCCTTCTACTCCGAATAACATCATATTTTTAGAAAGAAGGAATTGTTGACACACTAAAAATTTCAGTTATGACCTCACTATAAGAATATGAACGTTGTTATAAGATAAGATAAACTCCACTGTTGATTAATATCTATGAAATGAGCGTATGCAATCGTCTTCAAAGTGGAGGTGAATGAGTACAGCGATTAAGCTCTAATACTCGATATAGGCAGACTTTCATAAAGTAAGTGACCTTTATCTTCCGAGATTTTTCTAATAACAATTTATTGGCTTTTATGGGATAGCAGGGCATGGTAGTGTTAGAACAAATGGAGACTACACTTTTTGTTTTTGTTTTTGTTTTTTGATGGCTGAATTTTGCATAACCGATGTTAACGGGTAACTCTTTTGTTTTCGTAGCATCCCACTCAAAAATCGTCATTTTTATTATTAATTTGAAGAAAATGAGAAATGGATGTTGTAGTGAGCAAAGACACTCTGAGTTTGACTCAAAAATTACTTGAGTTTCGTTGTAAATCAGTTATTATCAGCGACATATACCCTCAAAAATCTAGCAAAAGAAAACAGATCATTAAATAGTAAAACGCTAAACTAACAGAAATTTTAATGATGGTTTTGCAACATATTCGAATTATCTACTCTAATATTCAAGCGATAATCAATAATATACTAATATTAATAATTTATTACCTGAAATCAATAGTATGACAGATTATTTTATAGTATACCTTGTTCCTACTTGCGTTCAATTCGATAGTTGATAAAAATGGCCGATCTGGATCAAACCGTGGTTTAGGCTTAGCCAAACGCTCAATCACAACACCTTGAGCTACATACTCGGAATTTGATTGCTCTATCTGTAAATAAAAAGTATAATGTATAATTAATTAATCGCTACCTCTTATCATTTATAAAATTACCGTTTTTGTTTTTTTTTTTTCTTTCGGGAAGATTAAATAGCCGAAGTATGAACAGTACTTATCAAAACAAGAACTTCATCTACACAACTTAGGGTTATTATTCTCAAAAATCTATGACTTCCTAATCATGCCTGATGAATTTGAAAGAAGCACAATTTCACCTATTCTCTGTATTTCGTTCAAAAAAATCTTCGATTATTACAGTATTTTTTTCCATAATCGTAGAACTTAAGGGTTATAATATTTAAGCTAGATTCATTTCAATTAAACTTGTCTATAGTAACAGGTTTGAATGATTTAGATAGATTTTCATGTAAGATTAGACAAGATAAGCTTTGGTGTTAATCAATACTTTGTGGTACGATAAGCCTACGCATTCGTGTTCAATGTGATATCGTGGAGGTGGTGGAATGTGAGCTTGTTCAACACAGTGACTTCAGTTGACCACTCTTCACCAAGTCATTGCTAGATGTCTTATCCAAATTTCTCCGGTACCAATTTACTTATCCCGTATGGATGCCATGCTTTGCAGTCCTGGGGGCGGCCGCGAACTTATTCCGACCTGCGTGTCACCGTAGCACCTCCACCACTGCGATGTTAATCCTTCTAATATTTTCATGTGGACTTTTGTTGAATGTTATTGTGTAGCACGTCAACTCAATAATCTTGTTAAGGTGTAACCGGCATAAATTCAAATCGTTCTGGGATTGAAGAGAAGATCGAATCATATTCATCATGAATAATAATTTTTGATACACAGCGTCGTCAACGATCTTAATGCTACTGATCTAGTTCAATTCTACTGTAACAATAGTACAACGTTTTTTAAAGTATCTTATAAAAATAACCTCATTGTGTTGTTCAAAATCTTCCGCGATCCTAGTTATCTGAAAATATCGTTCATCTACATTACAAATGTGAACTGTTCAGAACTGAAAAAAGTTACCTTTTCAATTTGTTCAGTACTTGGTTCCATTGATACATAAATGATAGCACTAATAGTGCATATAAGCGAGCATCCAGCAAGATAAACAAGAAATAATCTCCAATTTTCACCGAGGAAAGACATAACGATTGGATTGATCTGAATATTAAAAAATGACACTGAAAAGGAAATTTTTTTACATTCATTATATCTTTTTAAACCATGACAGAAGTGAGAAAATTTTCCAGCATAAGTCACTTCGGTAAATAACTGGTTTGAAGGTAAAGAAGCTTGAAAACGAAAAAACACGAGCATACTGTGGAAAATACTGTTGTACCGATACCCGAACCGCATACAGCTAGACCCGTAGCTAACGAACGATTCTCAGCAAAATACTGAGCGATGATCACAATTGAGGGCAAATAGATCAGGCCAAATCCAATACCTGAACTAAATTTTGTCAGCATATCAATGCCATTGCTGCAGCTGCACATTTATTAAAGAAAAAAAACAGCTGTATTTCAACCGGAAGCATTCATTAGCATGTTATTATGTTTATTACTTTTTATAGATGTATTTTCAAAAAAAAAAAATTCTGACTGTAAAATTTCATGCTGTTTCTATCCAACTTGATATAAGTTTATTAGTAAGAAAAAAACTGTTCAGAAAAAATATATAACTACAGAAAAAAATATTATTTTGTGGCTCAGTAGTGGAGGTGCCGCAGTGACACGTCGGCCTAATTAGTTCGCGGCCGCTCCCCAGGCCTATCAAGCTCGCCATCCCTCCTGGGTTAGTAAATTGGTACCAGAGGAATCTGGGTAAGATAACTGGCACTCACTTGGTGAAGAGTGGTCAACTTAAGTCTCTATATAGACCAGGCACGCATTCAACCACCTCCACCATATCACGTTGAACATGAATGCGTTGTCGCATCCCGACACAAGGGATTGATCAACGCCAACAATTATCTTATATTATCTATCTTATTTCAATAGTCTTAAAATAGGATGCTCTTTAAATTTATGAAAAAAATTATATGATTAATAATAATTTGATAAATAAATGATGAGTAATATATCAGCATTTGCTGTTTATTCTGTGAGTCTCGTTTAAGTATTAGAAGAATATTTTTTTCTTTGTTCCACTGAAAAAACGATGAAGAAAAATTGATTTTTGGTTTTTTTAGGTTACTTATTATGTTCACTTTGCAAAATTTGTTTACGCAATGAAAAGCAACGTGGTGTCGTTATGATAAAGCGAAGAGAGCAAAGAAAAAACCTCCAACTAGTCCAAAACTGAAGTACAGAAAAGTGATCTGAGGAGCAATCGTAGAACATATGAACCCAAAAAACGCAAGAAATGAGCCAGTAATAACAATAGCTCTACAACCATACATATTTGCGAGAGCAGAGGCGATTGGACCTAAGAAATTTCATAGACATTGTTAAACGTTGAACGCCTAATCAATCAGTATCAAATCAATTAGGTATATGAATTAATGATAATCTTCTAAGATTACCAAACTAACCTACTAGTAAGTAGCTTCCACTCAAAATCGAAAGTGTTAAAGCTGATGCGGTGTCGGAAGTGCCAAAGTCTTTCTGCCATAATGATAAAAGCGTATCACCAACAGTGAAAATTATACCATCCACTATTAAGTTAGCTAAAAACGATGCAAATACAACAACCCATCCATATCCTCCTGAAATTAAGAAGGCTTCATCATCATAAGAGAGCGAAAAAGATAAATTGATTATCAAGTTCTCTACTGGTAACGATAAATTATTCTCATTATATTCACATATTCTGATTAGATTTCCGACAATTTTACACCGTCTATGAGATTCAGTGAATTTTTGACTGCTTTGCTTTTATCTATCTTTATCTGTCTTTTATCTTTGATTGCTTTTTGTATGTTTAAAAAAATCTTTAAAATTTTCACTATTCAAAAACATTTTCTCTTTTATGAAACAATTAAACTTTTCGTAAATGAAAAAGTTAAAGTATTGAGGAACGACGGATAACTCAGAAGAGATTCATGTTTTAATACTGATTCATTATAGAATGGAAAAAAAAATCAATATCGTTTCATTGGATACCAATACAACAAGTAAACAAAAAAATATTGCAAAAATAAAAAATAAATTCTTAACAAGAAATGTTATTGAATAACTAAATTAGTAAACAAAGATAAAAGACAGATAAAGATAGATAAAAGCAAAGCAGTCAAAAATTCACTGAATCTCATAGACGGTGTAAAAT
>KN717253.1:0-11591 GCA_000816705.1 Dictyocaulus viviparus | reverse complement strand
TTGTAGTAATTTACTAACGACATAATAATATAATTTAGATACATAGTTCATGAGTAACAGTCAATAATGATAATGCTTATCTCCATCTAATATGATTGCATAATGAAAATCAAGAAAATAGGAAACCACTGAAGTTACTATTATATAAATCAATGTGAAGGATTGAATTGTAATGCCATGAACCTCAATATTTCCAACCTCAATATTATCATCACTCAATGAAGCAGTTTTTCGTTATTCTTGAAGTTATTCATTTGTTAAGAGACAAACTAAATGTTATCTACGTTCATATGAAATGTGCATGGATGTGTATGTAAAGGAAATCTCTTTGACATTATAAATGCATAACACTAGATGATATCCTCAAGTATCCCTCAAATATCCATAATACTTTGGCTTGATAATGCTAATACATCAAAGAGCATAACTTTTTTCTTGATTTCGAAGTCATTTTTTTTATGTCTTTGTGTAACATAGAATAACTGCACTTTGTGAGGGTGAAAAAGCACCTTCCTTATTGCGATTAGTTTTCTGACGATATAAAGAGAAGCTGAGGCTAAAGATGAAAAAATGGCTAGCTTTTAATCACATGTTGAGCACTGAACAGTTCAAATCGCCTTATAGTGTAATATCACTTTTTTCGTGATGAATATCATCTCCAGAACATAATCTTTGTAGTAGACGATTAGTAAATTCAATTCTTAGAAGAATTTCTTTCACATGATAGATGAAACGTAGGAAAATAAAGCATTACTAGTACTACTAGTACTACTAGTACTTGCGAATAGGATGACTGTCGATAACGACTGTTAGGAGCTTCATTACAGAACTTTCTGAATCACTTATTCATTAATGCTAATACTTAAATAAAATCTCGTATATTTTCAAATATACTTTCTCTTCAATTATTTTTTTCAACGATATAAATATTCACATTTACATTAGCCAACCGTTGAATACCTCATGTGACCGAGGAATGCTCAACAGAACTCTTGTTAAGATCAACTCTATGATTTTGAGCAGTACATGAAAGCCTAGAAAATGTCATAAATCTATAAAGAGATCCTAACTGAACTCAGTACTTATTTGTAAAAAAGGTGGGACGTATTGGACATCTTGAGAACTTTTAATATAACAAGTTTTTATTCTATTTTTTGAAACTTGTTGATGTCTACGAAACATAGAACAATCTAAAAGATAAATATCGGAAGCCTCAAACTCAAAAATATTAAAAAGTCTCAAGACCAATTTGCAACAACTCTCGTCATAATGATGTCGTGACAAGCAATAGAAAGTGAGTTTAATATTTTAACAAGATCCCTCATATTTGATGATGATGATTTGAGATGAATGAATCAACAACGTTTTGTTCTTCCTCTATCGACAAAATCATCCATTATGAGAGAATTGATTGTGTTGATAGTACTTTGTGGATAGCCGTGTCTTTAATAAAATAGAAAAGAACAATAAGCATAACAATCGAAAATCAGAAGTGCAGCTATATGTAAAATCATATAAGAATGGATGGATCGAACACATTTTGCGTATGATTGATGAGTGAATGATGTATGCCGTAGGTGATTGTTAACTGGACATCAAAGGAGGACAGGAGAACAACTAATTCTATACCTATTCAGGAAGCTCCCAAGGAAAGAACATGATGCTCAGTAAATTTCAAGAGCGAGAAGAATACGTTAGACTACCCTTCTGTTTCATAGAGAGTAATAAAACATAGTGATCGACTTTATGGTGATTGACTCTTTGCGTTTTCAGGAAGGATGATTAGTACTTGTTTGATTAGTGCTGAAAGATATGAAGCTAGGCAAAAGTTTCGGTTGTGGAACATTAGTCATTTCATTCATCCAGACAATTTTGTTCGAATTTATTATTTTTTTATGTTAGTGATTGTCTTGGAGAGAAGTTCGGACTTCACATTTTAATTGTACTTCACATGCTTTAATTGACTTATTTCGTCAACGATTTGCATGAAATTGTGGAAATAGATTCAAGAGGAGAGTATTCTGGATATTTGAAAATTTCACATTCTTCTATTTGTTTAGAAAACCGACGTAATTCGTCGTCTCAAGGCAATCAGATACAGAATGACATCATATATTAAGTATTTTAACAAATTAGTTTTCAATACTGAACATTTCCGACGTCATTTAGTCCTTATGAGGAATACCTGATGAATTTTTGTGCCTTTTTTCTCATATTTCTTGTTAGAAAAGTATTTATTTACATCGTGACGTCAGTTACTTATTGTCTATCAACTGCTATGTGCATTCGCCGGTTCATCTATTGTACTTATTGTCCTCAAAATGAATCGAATTCGTCTATTATGGCTTTGAAATTTTGGTGCTTATAAGTTAAGCTGCTTGAATAAATGCAAAAACCATTGCGTTTGTTGATTCGAAGAATAAATTCGATTGTTGATTAGGAAAAGCGTCAACTGTTGTACTTTACGTTATATAGTGATAACTATTTACTAAGAAGTATCAAGTTGACGATGACGGTGATAGAGAAGCAGCACATGAAAAACGACTTCATCACACTTAGAAGGATTAGTGGTATGATTGATGATATTCTAAAAGCATAAGACTATAAACTGAGAAGCAAGGGCGGGATGATTTATTCTCATTATTCATTATGGGAAACTGGCGGTATCTAACTATCCTGATTATCTCTCTACAACTTGTCAATGGATGCTTTCTCAACTCGTGCCCATACAGAAGATATGGTCGCTCATTTCGTTGTTCATCATGCGGTGAGTATTAAGGACTCTCTAGCGCAAAATCCACTCTGTTCACTCATTTGTCCCATTTAAAGATTACTCAAACGAAAACTTATCGAAAAATACAACATCGTAAAAATTAAGAACAACATTCTATCATATTCACTATCCACTTAATAATGCTTCAATGCTACCAATAAGTGCTTCAATGCTCACAACATTGCTTTAGTTAACAAACATTTTCTATCTTCATTACCGTATTTTGCTCTACGTATCCCGCCACAAGAGATTGATCAACGCTAAAGATTATCTTATGCTTAATATGAGGTAAAATATAAGGAAACAATTCTGAATGAACATAACCAAAGGTGTCTCAACTATTATCACATGTCATGAAGGCATCAAGAGATTTCATCAAAAATATCAATAAATTGAGTAGTAAACATTCTGCTGGAGCTCCCGAATGCTACCATGATCCTGTTTTGTAATTCATGGATCAAATATGAACAATATGAGGTAGTTTAACAACCTCAAGATATAGGAGATTTCTATTGTTGTTTTTCTTCTGTAGCAATGGTCAATCGCATTCTTTCATCTATCGTAACCCCATTCTATCTTATATGATGAAACACGGACGTTTTAAAGAAAATCAGTTGAAAATCTTCTGAAAAATCTGATAGTTAAGTGAATTCATGCTCTTTTTCTGTTTAGCGTTCCGGTCGATTGTGCTACACAGTTAGAATAGGAACAGGACTTTTTTTGTGCAAAAATTCATGGCTTCCTCCTATAATTCTCAACTGGGGGTTTTGAAAAACACAGTACAACTCCGAACGAACGCCTTGAATTAAATTTTTCCAGAATTTGCAATATCTGCATCGATCAGCTCCTGAATATTTTAAACATTATTGGGAAATATAGTAGTTCTTGGAAATTATTACGCAAAATGTGTTATAAATGTGAAACTTATCCATATTTCTTGAGGTTAAACCATTAACACTTCTTATGATGTAGCTATAAGAAGAGAAAAATATAAATGTTAATGCGTAGACAAATTCTCGAGGTTTAACATTTTGGTGGAACAAAAAAATTAGCGGAAATTTATGACTCTCCAATAGCTGACAGACGATCGTTACAACCTCTATGAGTCTCGTTCCTGAATATTATCGATATTATTAGGGATTATAACGTTGTCATGTATTATACTTTGATGTATTTATAAATACATAGTCAGCTTTACGAATAGCAATCGCTTTAGCAGTACAAAATCGCCTTAACATATCTCAGATGATTTCATTTACTTTAATTAAGAAAAATGCGATTTTTTTAGGATAGAAAAGAAACGCATACCGGAATATTCATAAGCTATAAGTCTCTACTTACTAGTAGTTCCCTCATATTTTATCAGCGCTTCTATCAGTTTTCATTACACATTGTTCTGAGCATGATAGAACTTATCATTAGCGGTATATGATTGATGGAGATAAAAGCTCTGGCTCCCATAACATCAAAAATACTCAGATGAGTATGGGTGAGGTACTAAAAGCAAAAGCATATAGGCCAAATTTGTTAATAGTCCACAAACAACGTATTATACTGTATGATTAGGCTTCTACTGCAATCAAATAAAAAATCAACGGTTTCTGCCTTGATCTCGTCAACGGTCACTTTGTCTGCTTCTCATACAAAGGAAAAAGACGGTGATGTTACGCCCAAAGTTATCTTTTTAACAAACCAAAATGTTATTTAGTGCTAGGGAATTGTAGAGCAGCAAGCTATAACAATCGAGATATCTATTGGCTGTTCCAAGCAACAGAACTTCTGCATGAATAAAAAAAACCCAAAGTGGTTATTGTTACAGAGAAATTAGATATTTACATTATCGACAATTATCATTCACCTTGGTTATCATTCAACCTTCTGCTTAGAAACTTCCTACAAAAGTTTTCACAATAAAAAATGACAAGAAACAAAACCAACAAAAACCACATGAGTAAGCGAATTTTCGAAGAAGGCTTAGACCAACAACAAATGTTAAAACAGTTACGAGACTCATCGATACAAGTGTGAACAATAGACCATTCTGCCTCAATTTTTTAAAAACTATTCGAAGCAGCAAAAGGAGACGCTAATGAAAGCATTGACTAGATGAGTATTTCCAATTTAACAGCGAGATCCTTCATGAGTCATATAAGAACTCCGAAACACTAATAATTAGAATAATTGATGATGTCTATAGTGTCCATAGTCTTTAACAAGACAACAAAAGTCGTATTAGTAAAATCAGACACCTGAAGCCCCGTTCGGGATCAATAGGATCAATATAATCAGGTGAATGCGATGTAGACGTAATGAAAAAATACAGTTGAAGCAGGTTGCTATGGTTAATTTATTTATAATTTCAAATTTCGTCATATAAATCTGTTTAACGTCCCAAGGAACAGATAAATTCCTTAACAGTTATTTGACGTGTATGATGAAACAACGTTTACATCATTTAGGGCCTGAACAAAAAGGAATATGTGTTGAAGGCGGACAGTGCTGCACAAGATCAAGCTGCTTTCCGTCTGTGTCATGCGGACCAGGTTCAACTTGTCCAGAAAATTACTGCAGAGTAAATTTTCTATTGTATTATAAACAACACTAAGAAAAACATACAATGGCATATCAATCCGATCCTATAATATTTGAATAGAAATAGATTTATTCTTTGTTAGAAAAAAGAAAAGGGTACGCATTCTTCTATAGAAGTATGACCAAGTTTCAAATTTTCACAACTGTTTGCAAGTTTTGATTAGAGCGCGTTTCTTCTCGGAATAATAATTGACTTATCAATTTGTGTTGTTAGTTTCATATTTTTCAGTAGAAAGATGATAGAATTCATAAATCTGTTCACAGATTTTTTCGTTTATATATTTTCTGTTTTGATTTAATGAGTTGAACAGAACTATTGGAATCCGTTTCTGTGTGATAATCTCCTTTACAAAACTTAATATAAAAGCTACAATTTAAAAAATAAGTACATAACACAATATGTAATCCATTTTATAACAATTTTTAAGTAATTTTAATAAATTTATAGATTTTAAAGTGATATCATTTAGTAAATTTTTAGATAATGAATGTACCAGGCGTTTGTGTAAGGAAGCTGTTATGCTGTACAAGTGGTATGATGTATTTTTCTTCAGCTACATTAGGAAAAGCTTAATTTAAGCTTGAATTGAAAAAAATCAGAGCGAAGTGTACACAATGCTTCTATTATTTATTATATATTTTAATAGCGATTTTTAGCATTGCCATCACAGTTTTTCATCTTTCATTGCGAGCTACAAGAAGAATATCTATCCATTCCATTAAGATTCTTATGTCTTTTTTTATAACGAGTATCCATTAAACCTTAATTAATTTGAATAATTTTTAGATGGATGCGTGAAAAGCATGCAGTGTTTGTAAAATTCGTCATTAACACATTGAAGCATCGAAACTACCATATTCACAGATCAAAGCAGTTTTCATACTCATTATTTTGTATCATGTGAATGATAAATACTGAAATGAGGTCTATTATCGTTACATAATTTACAACTAAATTTAATTCTGATTCTATTTACATATACAGAAGTTTATTTCATATCAATTATTCACAAACTACGACATGCTCTGTGTAACTGACTTTTCGTAATAGTTTGCTATATGCGAATAAGTTTTAAGCATTTAACTTTATATGCATGAACTTTATTGACAACCAACTACATCAAGAGAGAAGCTTAATTCGTTTCTTTCCGGTTTCAAAGTTGGAAATGCTTGCTTAGACTACATCTTGAACACGGAGAACATCACTCCTCTCATACCAGTTTCTTTACTATCACGTCATCACTTTGATTCAAATGAATGATTCACTCATGATTTACTATTCCGTATTTGTTCAGACATACTCGGGACTTATTCGATTGCAAATGAAAAGCACTGAAATACATCTAGGAAGAACAGCTTGTGACTATACCATTTGCTAGTTCGAACTACCAGCTGAAATTTGTTCAGAGGTTTTTAACCAAAGTGAAACTTATCATGTGTGATCGACTTGAGTTTATCCACATGCATGCAAGTGCGTATGAATACGATCATACGAATACTGATCATATAACAGTGAATCAGTCTAGCATAACACACTAATGAAAACTAAGCACTTTAAATGATATCGTCAAAATACTACATGTTTTCTTGTGCTCCGAATCTCAGCTGGTACACAACATCTAACAAGGCCTTAAGATAAGAAAGGATAAGCTTCCGAGTTGATCAATACATCTACGTACGTTTGTTCAACACGATACCAAGAAAGTATGTGTATATACACGACACCTTTTCTATATGTTAAGTTTAACTGACTAAATTTTAACATATCAGTGCTAAGTGTTCTTCTAGATTATCATATTATCAACTAAATAACCCCTGAGGAAAGAAAACGGATCACTAGAGCACAATCAAGTCGTGTGACATTGCGACACCTCATTTCTGTGCACTACGTTCGTCTATAGAAATTGTAAGTGCGCTCCATCCGAAGTCGTACACGTTTAGTATTATGAAAAAATAAAGACAACTATCAGAACTGAATATAAGTGATAATTCGGGTACTGAAAACTCAACTTTAAAATAAGTAGAGAATCATTTGTGTGTTGAGGGATGTTGGTCAATAAGGAATTACATTTTATGCTAGTTAAAACTGTGAAGAGTCCTCAATAACACCTTCAAAGTTCTTTATAACATTAGATTGAGCGAAACCAAAAGGCAGTAATAAATCAAGTGACAAATAAATATAGATTTACAAACACGTTTGAAATGATAGTAAATGGAATGCGAATAGAAATTGATTAAACAGCACCAGATCGAGAATGGCATAGCGCAGAAGAATAAATAAAGAAAAAAAAACACTTAAGCGATCAATATTAACAGTTTTTGCTAGACTTTAATAAATCCGTTGGCTGTTGTACAAATGGTTGTACTCGCGGATTTGAACTCGAGGTGCCAGAACGCCGTCTTCGTTGATTGCGTGTTTTTTTGGCGTCAGAGTTACATGACTCCTGATTAGTCCTGCATTTTTGTGGCTGTTCGATAGACAAACTAGTCAACGAGGATCTTTCTAGTGGTTTTGATACGGCAACATTTTTCAATCCACTCTGAAGGACTTTCTACTAATAAACTATGTAATTATTTAAATTATTGTTCTACCAACTGATATAGATTATAAAGAAAATCGTGATTGGTTTCAAAGCACGACAAATTTTAAAGAAATAATACTTACAAAACAGCATAAAAATTAAAAAAAAAGACTCCAAATAGTAAAAATTCTGATAAATTCCAGCTCCTGTCAATTCTACTAAAAGCACGACGTTATAATATTACTAATGAATAATATGATGTTGTTAGTCTGTCTTTGAGCATATCGTAAAGTTCTTAAATGGATTATTAAGCTCTTCTAGAATTATGTGCGATTAGTTTGCTTTGCGCCTACCTGTGAGTTCCGGGCTCAGATTTCAAAATGAATGATCCAACTTGAGGGTATCACAAAATATTACGTGAATACAATTTAATGCTTACTGTTACGGAGTAGCGTTATACTTGCTACATTATACTACGACATGTCGGAAAACACAGTCAGTACTATAGGCGTGTTTTTGAAAACACATTTTCTGTTATAATATCTTTGAACGCAAAAAAATACCTTAAATAAAAAAACAACGTAAAACAAACTCACGATTTCGTGATCTGATAGCTTCCCATCTTCAAGTCTGTTCATAGCTTCAGTATCAATTTGATGTCGATACCGTTCCCGCTTAATTCGTTTCTGATGACGACGAGCTTCTCGTTCAAGAAGAAGTCGTTGATGGTCGATTTGTCTCGCCAGTACGTTTGTTAGACAAACCAAAACGCACTAAAAAAATATAGCTTTCAAGAAATGAATAAGAAAAAAATACAGTTAAAGAAAAATGTTGAACAGGGATAAGCCATCATTACATATTTGAATACTAACTTCTCACTTCTCAATAATTTTTCACTCTGTTTGATTATCGAAGTCATAACATACTCGTCGACTAGAAATTACCTAACAAATTTTCTTTCAGAAAATATTAAAACTATTAAGTAGATAGAATTTAAAAAACACGCTATAGCAGACTCACCACTGGAATAACTATAACGGCAACAGCCAAACCAATATGAATAGCATGTGACTCAAATACGGTTCGAAGTGGCTGAAGACAACCCCGCGTGTAGATGTCGTGCTCCAAATCCTGAGGTCGTTTTTTGAGCGTGTTTTGCCAGCATTCTAATGAACGCATTGCTGGAAGCAGCGGATTCGACAAACCAGCCTAAATATTCGTTGTAAAACTTTTGCAAAATACTTCTACTTCGAAACGTGGAATATAGTAGGGAGTCAGAACTTATCGATAGGTACATCGGGGTCAATAGGATGTTTGATCAAGATGTAAAGAGGGACTTTAAAATACAACCATGTTGCCATAGTAATAAATGAACTGCCCAATTTCATAATAAAGCGAAGCAAACAAACAAACAAACAAATCAAAACATAGAGGATACTGCAGCGATTCAAGACCATTTTGTCTCTAACTTTGAATTTTCATATGTAACTCGATTGTGAAGCTAATTTATAACTCCACAAATACCGAGTAAAATACTATGTAAAGCTACTTGTTCAATAATTTTCATTAGGCACTGTACAACTTTGAAGGTTACAAGACCATTGATTTAAAACATAGAGCTTAGAAACAAAGAGAATTGGAAAAAAATAAAATACCACTCAATAAGTTATCTTACCGCTTCAGAAATGACTGATTTACGACAACAGGAAAATGGCACTCCGCATCTCTCAGGCTGTGGATTAGCTGTCGTACAATTGAACTGGTAACTCAGATTCCAATCTCTATATCCTTGAGCAACAGACGACACACCACAACATTCTAGCTAAAAGTAAAAATTATAGAACTTATATATATTGCAATCATCGGTGCTATAGAAACTCCTATTTTGAAACACTTATATCATAATCAAATCAGCAGCATTCTCCCAGATAAAACATAATAAATTTAAGGGAGCCATAGTTAATATTGATTTAAATAAAGCATAAAAAAACATCTTGTATATCTTACAACGGTGAGCTTGCTCAATATTTGAGCTTTTGCTAAGTATTAAAAAAAAACAACCAGAAAGCTGGGCAACCACACCACCACACATTTTAATAAGATTAAAAGAAGTAAACATAGCAAAACATTAATCAATGTAAAACATATAACTCACATTTTCTTGCAATGAGTCAACGATTTCAGCGAGATTACGATTAGTATGATAATTTTTAATGGCATATACAAGAACACTATGAGCCGACAATCCGTCGGTAGTGTCAGAATAGAATAATACAAAAAGTCCAAATGTCGCTACCACAATCACTAGATAGCACAGGAATACACATATCGCAAACTGAAATGTTTCTTGATTATAAAAATATACTAATATGTTAAGAACATCGTTACTCAATGAAACTGGCTTAGATTTTTCAATAGTGGAGTCAAGTAAAAGAAATTCAACCACTGTTTTTTCTATGCATAAATCCCTCACCACAAAAATATAACAACTTTTTGTGGTGAGTTCTTAACGAAACGACTTAACAAAATAAGAAATATTGAGAATATGTGAACGTCAAACAGAGTAATGCTCTTATAGATAAAAGTATGAATACTCACTGCTTTCAGTAAAAAGATATTATCACGTAGAGCTCCAAGTGAGCCAATCAAAGACACAATGCTTACGCAGCTACCTTAAAAAAAATACTACATATCATAGTTATAAAACAAAGAAATCATCATTTTCATCGGCTATCAAAAATTTGAATCTTTACAATTATCAACCATTGAGGTTCCATACTAAATTTTCTTAGAAAGATTTCATGAAAGATGCAACTTTGCATAACCCTAAAGCCATATTTGTTCCCCAAATATTACAAAAATAATTTTGAGTAGCCCTTATTCATTTATTCCCTTCAGGTGTTCAAATATAAACAATTTTCCAAACTCCTACACTATCGAAAATGTACATCAACGTAATATGATGATGAAGCTGAATGAAAAAAGAAGAATACGTGGACAAGAAATACAAAATCGCTTACCTATTACTCCTAGTAAAATCGCAGGGTTAAGAAAAATATCGAGCAATTTGAATTCTCCAAAATCTTTGATAAACAAGTATACACCGAGAGCGAGAATACCAATACCGCATAACTGAAACAATAAAAAAAACTAGTGAGGCAACTGCGTCGAACAAGCCTACCACTATGAAAAAAGTTCATTCCACAGAGGTAATTCATTTTATCTTTTGATATTACACTGTTCATCATGTGTTGACAATCATCATGTCAGGACAACTTAAATTTGTGATGGTACTTAATGTAAAACACAGAAAACAGTCAATGAAATGAGTAAAAAAGTAAAAGTGTTAACAATGGAGGTCATCACTGTTACATTGTTATTGTTCCGAAGCAGTTCAAACCAACTAGCTTACTCAGAATTTGAATATATTAAGTGATTGAATAAAAACAGCACTCACAGAAACAAAGAAATTCGCCAGAAAGATTATCCACTTTAGACATGCTGAGATTTCTTGTCGTGACTTGTGCTTAATGCAATGGGTTCGTGACTGAAATTCAGCCATCAGACAAGAACTCTCCAATTCAAGGCTGTATCGTCGCCAACTGAAAATATGTTTTCTAAAATCACTATTAAACACAAACATAAGTATTACAGCGTCAATTACGCTTATGTTTCCAGTAACTCATCTGAGTTCTTAACCTGAA
>KN717251.1:4632-14916 GCA_000816705.1 Dictyocaulus viviparus | reverse complement strand
CTCTAAGAAATCGATTTTCATTGGAGAAAAAAGATATTCAAGGCATATAACAAAAATAAATATAGATTTTTGCATGAAAAAAAAAACATTTTAGGAAAGAGATGAAGAAGAAAAAGATATCAAAAGACAAAAAGTTGGAAAAAATTGAAGGCACTGTTGACAGCCCTTCAAGATGTAAGCAGTTATCCTTAATAGAACCTCGTATATCAACTATTCAAGCAACAGTCCTACCTGAGGTTCCGAAGTTCATGATTGATTCAACATTATGGACATATAAATTACATAAATATTATATATTTATAGGCAATGCCTGTCATGACTACCGCAATTAGGTGAAAAAATTATTATTTGCTACTTTTAAAAAATACTGATCGATTATTTTTAGTGGTGTAGTATGAGATATAAAGAGCAGTGTAAGGGAAACTGTCAGAAGTACTATAGTAGACATTGAAGTGGGTGGTCGCCAGTTCGATTCCCACCGCGAGCGAATCAGCTATCCTCACGGTGTCGATCGATGTGTCACTAACGTTTACTTAAACAAGAGGCTGAACAGAGAACAGAGTTTACTTAAACAGTTAGTTATGTGCGAAGCATTACAAAAACTCGTTACTATATACTCAATTATCGACTCGATTTTGTAAAAATCCAAATACGCGACGTATTTATCAGTTCAAGGTCCGGAGAGGTTAAATGGGATTTTACCTCATTGTTACTCTAATTGAAACTTCAAAATTAGAAAGAAAATGAGCGAAATGAAGCCAAATGAGAATTTGAGGAAATCAGCCAGAAAATGAGGTGAATAAAAACTAAGCCTCAAAATATGCAGTCCAATATTCCAGTACAACTACTTTTCAATTGTGGATAAAGAAAGCGTCGTGAAAAAAAAACTGAGTACTAGATTTTTATGTATCGTCGTATTTTAAAGGTCGATACTTGAAAGAGAAAAAAACAAAGTTCCAAGTCATCAAGGGATCCAGAAACTTCCATGAATTTTGTTTGCTGTGATGAGGAACAGCTTAATGAGTTCTGTCAACCGTCTACAGTAATGCCGTTTTTTATGAAGTAATTAAAAAGTGATATTTGAGAGATTCTGACAAATATATCTTTAAAAAAATATATTATTATGTTTAATAATGGAGCTGTACAGTAATTCTATTAAAGTGGTAATCGAATTTTCAAGAAAAAAAAACTTCTACTGAATAGTTTATATGACGGTAGCTGTTATTTAAATATTAAGCTAGAAAAAGCTTACCGTATTACCGTTTTCCTAGCAACGAAACGACGAAAAGCCTCAAAATGAGGATAGAAAAGAAGGACAAGAAGAAATCATAAAATAACCTCTATTACCTCATTTATACTCGTATATTTTCTATTTAATAGACTCTTAATAAGTTCTAAATCGTAACAAAGAGTTTCACAAAGAATTCCTCGCATTTGAGGACGAATTTCTCATAACAAAAAGTGAAACGAAAAACTAAACAACCGATAAGCTTCATAGGAAATTTTGTATTCATTAGCTTTTAGAGGTTGATAAGCTCTAAAACGAAGTCGAATAGAATTTTTAATAGAATTTTAATGTCAAAAAGAATCATTATTATTATTACTATTTAGTTTTTATGAGTTGAAAAAAATTTGAGGTAACGAGAAAATATTTTCGAAAATGTTATCGATTAACGTTCACGATAAGGTTAATTCAAAAATGAACAAAAGAAGACCGTTAAACAAAGAATGCAGAGGGAAATAAATAAGTTAGTGAGGAAACGATCTGAGGGATAAATATAGAGCACTTATAGCCTCTAGCAAATTTTTCTTTTTCTCCTCACTTTAGTAATATTTGATTTGCACTTTACTTAAGCTTTATGATGCTTACTAAAATGAGCGAATAATTTTTAATCAGTCCGAATGAAAAGCGTTGATGAATGTTTAATATAAAGCCATTATTGGTAAAAGCTTTGGTGGTTTGATAACTATCGAATAACGAAGCTATTCATTTCCATAAACCATTTACATATCCAGCTGTGAGGAGAACAGCATCAAGCTTGCATCTTACGACGAACCAACCGTATGAATGTGAAGAGAAAGAGAAATGTATACAAATAAATAAATAAATATATGTATGTGAATAATGTATTTGTATAATATTGATTAATTGTAGATCAACATAGAAGCGTCTATATGAATGTGAAATTTCTATAGAAAGCTTAGTAGCTGATCTTTATGAATTGAAGTGTTTGTGAAACGGAAAAATGAATAGAAGAGAGTTCTTTTTTTTTTTCATCTCTCTATTGTTCAGAGATGTCTAAAGTGGTGGAACCAGTTTTTGGCCAAAAATTTGCTTCTTCGTTTTTAATAGATATCGATTAGTGTCATGTGATTAATTTCTACACAAACAGAATATTATTAATAATAATAATAATAATAATAATAATAATAATAAAAATAAACAAAAGTTTCAAATTATTGCATGGAAAAACTAGTTTAATATTGCAACTATGAGGGAAAGCAGAAAAATTCATATGCGTTTTTTTCCCTCATTTCACTTTACAAATTGAAAAGCACTTTTATTAAAAAAAGAAAAAAAAAGTCATACTACGAAGTAATAAAGCACAGGCTGGTTGAAAAATAGAGAAAAAAACGAAATTATTTTCATAATTATACGCGATATATTTTTTTTTCTTTAAATAAAAGGAATATGAGAAAAGTTTACAAATGAATTCAATTCAAGTAATGTTGAAGAGGACAAAAGAGGAAAAAAAGCTCAAGCTTTCATAAAGTATTTCGAGTTCTACTGAGGCTTTACAGTGCAGCAGTGGCTTAAATAGACAGCAATGACACGAAGACGTGAATGAGTCTAACAAGGTTTGAATCCGTGCTCAGAAAAACCAATTCCTCAATTCGTTAGTGATGGTTGGATCGGTAGCTTACGTGGATAATCAGCAATGATTTGATAAGGAACCGATTATCTTGAGGCAATTCATTAACAACTCGCATCACGGAATAGTGAACGAGTGCTAGACGTATCGCTATTATTGAGGCAGATTAGGCGATTGCTCAGCTTTACCTCAATTTTGACTTAATTTCATATAATATGCTTAGAAATATGTTATATTGTAGCGTAACCATCAGAGATACTGCAACATTTGCGCGGAGTTCTGAGTTCGAAACTTTACACGAACTCAACAGCGTTTACTATCTTTTGAGAATCCACAAAATTCTATTAAAGCAAGATGTAACGTAGTTTATAGTAAGTAGCAGAGTAAAGTAATTAAATGGCTTAAGCACGTTTAAGGTACTAACTCAAGTGAATATAAGGTAAAGTTTTAAAAATGATAGAAAGAAAAATGAGTAACATACGTGAGGTTGCTATCGATAAGTCGCGAAGAATTTAAAGCTTTCACTCGTTCCGCAAAATAATAGTCTTAAAATTATCGCTTAGTGAGAAACCTGAACATCTAAGCTTTTAGTCTTTACCTAGAAACAGAGAACATTAGGGATTACGGTAACATTTCACTACTGCATGGTAATATGTGGAGGAAAATTCTGATAACACTGTGTGCTTCCTCAGGAAACAGTTGAACCTATCGCTATTTAAATGCTCTAAGATGTTTTTTTTTTCTTCTTGCTGAACAATTTTGTATTAAACAAATCTATTTAAATTGTTTTTAAAAATTACAATAGTGATTGAACTATACTGGTTTTCGATACTATTTACAGTATGACTCATTCTGTAGTAAATGGTGACTCATAAATGGATAGATGATGAAAGTTATTTTTATAATTGCATTTTAAAAATACAAAAATTAAAAATGTTATGACTAATAAATATTTTCTTTATTATTTATACAATACGATTACAGTAACAGAATATTCCGACGATTATTCTTACAGTTGAACCCCACATTTCTCAAATATGAAAAAGTTTTAGTGCTCAAAAACGGTGAGAATATTCTGAATTGACGAGGAAATTTTGAGAATTAGCGAATTTGATAAGTTTTCTTCAACGGTATTGAGCATAACGCTAATTTGAATAAGATACCTCAATTTTTCTCCTACAAAGAATAGCACATTTGCATCAGAGGGTTTTTTGTCCTCAAATTATACTGCCCGAAATTTTCCTTAGAATTTTCACAGTAATAATATTGGAGACAAAAAAAAAGGCTTAACGATTATTCAACTAAAATATGATTGCTTATTTGACACACATCAAGAGCTTATAAAAAAAACATACAAAAAAAAACACCAGCATACCAATTTACTTTGTAAGAAAATAAAAAATAAAAAATAAAAACCACAAAGATGCAAAGAAACGTCAATATGCGAAATCAAACAATTCATTTAATACGTATTGATTATTTTGCTCTACAAGTATTTGTGAAGCATTATTGCTTAAGCAGAAAAAAAAGCTTAATATTCTATGCAGTTGAGTTATGCATAAGACTAATGACCTCAATTGGTACACGAACTCCTTTCTCGAGTATTTCGTTAGTTGTTGTTTAGGTAGAAGAATATTCCATGTAGCTCGGTTACCCATTTGACTCAAAACCTCAACTGATACTCAAACTCGTTTCTCAAGGATTTCGTTAGTTCAATGCCAGAATCGTAACATTTCTATCTTCTTAAGCCGATATAAAGTAAAATGATTACTGTAGGAGACGGAATAAATTAATATTTTGAAACGTAATCAAATCGATTGATATTTGCAGAGAATTTTTCACTTTTAAGCAATCGTAATAATATTGATGGTTATTGATTTTTTCGTTCAATTGATTCGTCAGCATCATTTCAGTTATGAACTGATTTTTTTTCTCTTAATAGGTTATCATTTTATGATAAAATCACTGTATTTGTAAAGAACGTATTTTGATTTCTGAAGAAAATTTTCAATGAAATTGACGATGACGAATTTTGATCGAAAAAAATCAATACAATCTAAGTAAAATTCATATAAGTACTTATTTTTTAGGTTATTTATATATTTATATATTATAAATATTAGGTGTATTTTAAAAAGTATTTTTTTTCTTAAATTTTTGTGCAGTATCTAACGATCAATGAACAATATTATAAATCTATTAAATGCATGAGAAAAAATTCATATAATTTTATTACGATAACAGAAATTCTCCTCTCAAAGAGTCAACCACCTCAACTTCACTTGAAAGTGCTTCTAGGATTTTGATCAATCCCAACATGGAAACCTAGCTGAGAGGAAGCCTATCAAGAATCGCCACCGACCTGATGGAATAAAGTCACAAGGAGGCACATTCCTCTCACATATAAAGGCCGGTGACTGCCTATGGTGAAGACCATGAAAGCAAGGCTATTTCAGGAATCCAGAGGGATGAGGCTAAACCAGCAAAACATCGTCACAGCACTGTCATCGTGTACGCTGAAGATCATCACAATGGACGACAGTAGCACTAGAAAAAACGAATGGTAGATTACTGTAACCCATACTACACGCAAAGATGGGTCATCCAAGTAACCCAGTGATAGATATCCCGTAAATGAATGGAAATTTTTTTTACTGTTTGTAAAACAAATGTATTTAATATTCCTCATAAGTTCAGTATATATTTTATATCAATTCAAAATAAAAAGCAAAACAAAGGTTGTTTTATTGAGGAAAATGATCTGAACTCATCAGATTCAGACTACAAAAATATTAAGTGGGTGAAGTGGAAATCTGAAAGGTTTCTGTTCGAATTGAAATCGGGAAAAACAATGAAGAAGGATAAGAAGCGGATGCAGAAGGAGTGTCGTTTCTAATAAGTTCAATTTACGTAAAGAAAAAACGATCTTTGATCTTATTGAGGGGTAAATCGATTTAGAAAAAGTCTGACACCTTTAAAAATTAACAATAATCAACATTAAAATGAAAACTGTACATCTAATATTACAGTATTTCCTTGAGGAAAATGAGAGTAATCGGATGAAAGAAAACGTTATAATGACTTTACGTTGTTCTATGAAACTTCAACTGAGAGCAATTTTCATTTGATCTCAACCGATTATTGAATACGGTAGCAGAACTCCTCAAACAATACTAATTTATAGCAATAATTGATCCATAATAATCATTATGTTGATGTCGTAACGAGACGGAGGTTCATCAAACGAATACTGCAAACTCATTCGGTACTCTATCATAAAGCTATCGCACTCAATTAGTGGGTCAGTCGATCTTCTACTGACAAACAAAAAAAAATCTGGGAATCGTTTTCATGAATAAATCCATTTGTATGAGTCTTCGAGGAAAACGTCTCGGATTCGTCCGTGACAGTCTGGAAGGCATTTAAAATCTGGTAAAAAAAAATCCAAGAAATCTACATACTTGAAAGGCTTTCAATCGAATATGCAAATTTTTGAAATTTCTCTTCGTACCTCTTTATTCCATTCACTTATAGATTGTGCCCACTGACCACCTCATAGGCATTGCGTATCTGGCCTACCTGATCCTCAAAACCATATAATCTCATTGATATGAGAAATCAAGACAACTGTATTTTCGCGTCCACTTTAAGCTTACCAAGTTGAGGTCAGTAAATCTGGTAGGACAAGCATCGCTAACATAAGACGAGGTTGGTCACCTCAATTTAATGAATAAACAACTACACATTGAATATGAAATGCGTGAAGTAGCTGAGAAAGCGGTTGATCAATGTCAATGATTGATTAAATTACTAATCAATCAATATATATATATATATATAAAGAAAGTGTGTAAAAGTGCGTAAAATATGAAGCAAAATTACACAAACATTGAAAGCATAACTATGAAAATATCCAGATTTAACTAGTAACTAGAATTTGAACAGTAATTAATATCATTTGTAATTTATAATAATATTATATTATTATCACTGATTATTATTTTATAATTACTATATTATTTATCGATAATTATTAAAGAAACTCATTCTAAGAAATATAAGGTAATAGAGGAAAAAACTCAACAAAGACTCCATTCTTTTTTGAGTGATGAAAATTCTAACGAGGAAATCCTCAAAATACTTTCTACGAACAAAAAACCTCACAGACACTAAAGATCAAATCTATCTAAAGTGTTATTCAATAGTATTTAAAAGTAACTTAGAGAAATAAGTTATAAAAAGTGCTTACAAGAAAAAAAATACATCCCGTATTTAGTGAAACCCTACAGGGAACGTCCTACATAGGTTGTTATCACCTCACACATGAAACCTCATCAAGAGGTTTAGGAGGTTGTGTGAACTTTAGAGAGAAGTAATCCGAATGATTTCCTCACTATCGAAATTAACCCAATATCCATAAATTTCTGGATTATCTGAAGAAAAACCGACTTCATACGGGCTTGGATGTAGAGGTAAAATATCACTCACCATTTGAGGACGAACTAACATGAAATTGTCAAAAAATTCTTCATTGTAAATGTTCTATAATTGATTTTTTTACGAACATTTTTTATGAAAAATACCAATTTTTTAGTATACAAATGAAATTTTCATAAAACACATCTTTCTATCTGACGCGTTTGTTTTTTCGCAACAAAAGAAAACAACAAAAAAAAACAATAAACAAAAAACAAAAACACCTTAAGACTCGAATTTCAAATAATTCATAGACTGAGTAGAAAACTTTTTTCCCTCTTTTGGTTTGCCGTTTTTTTTTCATCGAGATGATCGAGCTTGAGCGGTGTAAGAAGAATTTTTACAAAAAAAATACAAAAAATACAAGAAAAATTGTAAAATTTATGCAAGATTTTGATCGTAAGTAATGGTTATGTAAAGGATTTCATCAATTCTATAATGGTACAAGAAAATAATCGTCTTTCACTCATATGAGAAGGGAAAAAAAGAGTTCAAGTCAAAAGTGGATTACTGTTGGCGGATCGTACTGAACGAAAAACTGGGTACGGGTTAAGTGCTTGCCATACAAAAACGTTTAAGATCGAGTCAATCAGAATGAAAACGAGGAACGAGTGAAATTTCTGTTGTTATTGATTCACATAGTTATTATTTTGTGCGGAAACACTGATAAGATCTGAATGAAATTGATTGAAGAACCTTAACAGATGAAAGCTGTTGATGAGTAAAGAAAAAAACTACAGGTTATTGACAAGTTCTAAGAATCAAAATCCCTTAATAAGAGATTAAAATAAGGTAGTGCATAAATGAGATCATATCGATCGATGTAGATCATAATAACCTTAAGAAGTGATATGACCTTATCTGTAGTATGTTGACCATTTACACGCTTAAAAAACAAATGTTGGAAGTAAATTTGAGGCATAAAAATGATGGTATCCATGAGGAGAATCCAGGAAAACTAAGAGGAGGATTAATGAATGCTTAATTAAAATCAATAAATATCCTAGACGATATTTGTTGAAAAAAAGATGCAAATTGATGACGAGGAAAAAAACTAATTAAAACAACACTAACAAAATAGATATCCTATTATGAACCTCATCAATACGATCGTATATTTGCATATGTTTTATTATTTGTTTATATTTATGTTTATTGTTTACATTTACTAGTTATATTTATAGGAGGAATCATTTAGTGATTATTATTTTAGAGCATTTCCATCTAATACACAAAAAATTATATTTTTCATAAACGAAAACAAAAAAACGAGTATATCAGGTGAGAACAAAAAAGGAGTCACATGGAAAATGAAGAAGGTGAAGGAGGAAAACCGGTTACTCAGATTGTTACTGACAGAGTCAAAAAATTAATAAACAACAACTTTTACATTAATAAAAAAAGAATATCGTAGAATATTTATCAAAGCTTAATTGGCATAAATTTCCTCAGGGCTTAATTGTTCGAGCACAAATCTCCTTAGGGTTTAATTGTTCCAACAAAATTTATTTTTCTTTTTACTGATGTGATTTTTTTTATCGTATGTTATAATTAATCATAATAAAGTATTTTTTAACCTAATAAAATTTAGTAGAAACTTTTTTTAAAACTCAATCAATCAACGCAATCGTTTTTCTCATCCTATGTTAATATATATTTTAATGAATTTTCATAAATTAAATAATTTATTTAAGCACCTCCACTTTGTTAAATATAAACTACTTAAATTTATCTACCACGTAAAATAAATGCGATAGGATAAGTTTTGGAATTGGTCAATCCGTTGTAGCGGGATACGCCTACGCATTCGTGTTCAACGTGATATCATGGAGGTAGTTGAACGCGAGCCTCTTCAATACCAGTGACCTAAGTTGATCACTCTTCACCAAGTTAGTGTTTATATCTCCTCCAAGTCCTTCACCAAGTCTCAATCAGTGTTTATATCAACCATACTTCTGTGGTACTACCGACTTCGGAAGGATGGAGGGCCGAAGAGGTATGCGGTGCAGTCGCGAAATGATTCAAGCTTGCGCGTCACTATGGCTCACCCACCACTGCGCCACTGTTCCTCCAAATTATCATTGTTTGAAATACATAAATCAGCTTTACGTTCGACCAATCCCTAAAGGATGCGATGTCATGAGGATAAATGAATGCCATGCTGCTCTACACTTAAGATCGTCAGTCTTTATGAAGTCAATGCTGTTTATGTTCTCAGCTTTATCTGATGCCAATTTAGCGATCTTGAAGTGATGGCGACGTTAGAAAGCATGGTGAGGACACGAACCGCCTTTTGTGTAACACATTCGGCGCCTCCTATCAGTACACTAGACGTCATAATAGAAAAAAAACAACAAAGATTAATTGAAAATCAACATTTTGATAATTTGTCAATTTTTTGAAATAATAACATTTTCAACGGTTTTGAAATATTGCAAAAAATTTCCGAGAACCACATATGACATTTTTAATACTTTGTAAACAATGTTTCACTTAAATCAATACTTGTCACTCATTGAATTATCATCTGTTTTCATCTCTATGAGAAAAATAACCTAAAAAAACCTCTCTTCGAGTGAAAATCCTCATTGTTACAGATTTCATTTCACGTTCATTCACTTTTAACATTTCAAAACGAAAAAAAAATACCATAGTTGTTAAGCAATTAGTTCTCTCATGCATTACTAATGCGTTGTTTTTTTTTTCTCGCATTAATTATTCATAGAAAATTTTTTTCTTTTAAAAATAATTCTGTGGAATAAATAAAACAAATTGTCAATCAATATCTTTACAAGATGAATTTGTACTAGCAAAAAAACAACTCCATTTAAAAACAACAACAATCCTGTTGTTGTTGTTGTTGTTGTTTCGTTGTTTAGGTTTGTTAAACTTTCATTAATTCCCAAGTTAAGAAAAAAACCAAAAAAACTAAAAA
>KN717249.1:0-13518 GCA_000816705.1 Dictyocaulus viviparus | reverse complement strand
GCCTCCCGTGTACTTCCTAATCATTCGATTGCGGGCTTTTGGCCAAATCGACAAGCAGGATAGAATCTATATACACATAAGCACAAATACGTACGCATACATAAATGTTACTATGTGCATACAGAAGGTATGAGTCGACCAGCACAGCAGAATCAAGGAGTGCATCCCATGAATCCACCCGCGTCTCAAGGCAAGTACACGGTCGCTTTTGGTCCGCGATTCACCCCCTATCCGCCACCTGTGGTCGTGCCACGTAGCCTCGCGACTAACCGGCTTGAGATCCCTCAGCGTGGGAGATCCGTGGATGAAAACTATACTCTCTAGTTAACATACTTCTCTTCTCATCCATCAACACATACCGATCGATGAATCGGAGTAATGAGCATCTTGTCCACACGCATGGCACTCTGATCAATCGATACCGTGCCGGGCATGAGATAGCTTCCCCCATTAGCCATTACTAATCTCATACAAAATTAATAGCACACTATCCTCGCTGTCGCAACATGCTGTTCATCATCCATGCGATATTATTAAGCTATAGGATTTGCTACTTAGATGACCTCAACATCTTACCATCACTCATACGTCATACTGATTGGTAAGACTTTTCATTCTCATTCATTCTTTTTACATCGAATCTAATATGGTTAGTCTTTTCTATGTATAATCAGATCGCAATGGTATTATTTATTATCATCTGACAAATTTGTCTAGCATTTTCTTTTTATTATACCGCAATTACCTTATATTGTATTTTATTGTTTTAACTACCCATTATTTTATTATTTATTATTTGTTATTGTATTATTGGTATGTATTACATAGAGGTTTAATTACCCAAGTTCGAGGTAACTATCCAACTACAAGAGAACTATTGTTCTTCCAACAACAATCGTATACAAACAATTTCGCAGTGAACCTTCAAGTCCTACGTGACAGTATCACTCCTGGCACAAAGGAGTTCATTCTTAGTATTCCATTGAATCGCCATTACTGGAGAAGGGTGCAGGCCAGTCGGCAACTGCATTCACTCTTGCACCAACGCTGAATACACACATTCAATCCTCATGTCTCAACTTTATAGTGCATTCACTTTTACGGAAAAACAATTTATTAATTCTGGTCACCAACAAATAAGACGCATATATTCAATAACTTCATAAACAGATACGAAAATAAACAACCGCATGAAGAAATACAATAAACTAACTTTTAATATAAGCAAAACAATCACAGATTTTATTCTCGCATATGCATAAAAACCAAGCCACATACTAAATACTAAACAGCCACTAACACTGAGCGTTTGATTTGACTGTTTAGGAATTCAATAATAAGGTTCCCAGTTTGAATCATCGGCAGGTGTAAGGTTACCAGTAACAAGGAGAAAGATATCAATGATCCACCATACTCCCAGCCCACCTAGTGTCATTAATTTTCCAACTGCAATTGCTGAATAACCTAGACAAAATCTATCCACTGCTACAAGTCCAAGAAAGATTGAATACAAGAGTGTAGAGAGAAAATGATGACCAGTATACCTGAAAGAAAATTAGTTTGCACCAGAATTAATTGAAGAAGCATGCCTTTTTTTAAAAACTCCACTCCAAATATTATTTAAAAATGATGTTATCAAAGAGAACGCACTTAATACATGGAACTTTCTTGAAGAAATGTCGACGACCTCTGCATTCAATGCATGGCAATGCTCTGCAAGCTATCCAAGTCCACTCAACATCTTCAGCTCTTTGCCCACCGAATTTCATGCAATATCCAGTATCCTAAAAAGTAAGCCTTGACTGCCTTAACAAGCCTTCAGCCCATAGTTAGCGATCGCCGACCTGGTATCCTAACGATTCCTACCCTATGATATTTCTTGATAGTGACATTATTATCAATCGCTTATGGACAAAAGAACTACACTTTCTTTTTGACAAGCTTACACAATGTTCTGAATTTTCATTGACTGCTAATTCATTCAGCACACATTTGTGTTTACCAATACTGCTAAAAATTTATGGCACCTCGTCCAACAACAAATCTTCACTTATGTAATAAAATACAAAAGATAATATTACATGGTAAATTATGGCAAATATGAACTCACAACGGTCTCATTATGTGTTAACACCGCAGCCTCCGGCAAGTGGCATTCGATGAATTCTTCGGGCAAATATGAACATGGTACTAGTGGTCCCATTGGAAATGCGTCATCAAATTCTTGTAAACAGTCAGTAGCCAATCTTTCGTCGTTCAGAACGGATTTTGGTACTGTCAGTACAACCTAAGGAAATTCTCGAATTTTTCAAAAAATTTTAGAGAATAGAAGGTAACCACTGAAAATCCATAATACTTTCTGAACCACTCGTTTATTTTCTCGCAAAAAAAAGATACTGCGCACACTTTACAAAGCTCATATTAAACCGGTAACCTTAATTAGAATAATAGTTTAGTTAGTACAGTTAGTTATAGTTTAGTCAACATAGTTACAAATTAATAGTATTGATACTGATCAACTAATTAACCAATAATCATTAGAAAGGCTACATCTAATCATTAACTTTAATGAATACAGATAACTAACAGATATCTAAGAGGAAGCTTCTGTTCTGAAAAATTCGATAACACTATTGATTGGCATGCACTTCTGAAAATGATGAAGATTCAAAATGCGTTACGTGCGTAGTAAAAACCAATCCAACACCTATGTAAAATATCATTGACCTACAGAATTATTGTTACTATTCCCAACCACTTTTCCGAATACCCACCGTCCCGAATTATCTTCAGTATTACAGGGAAGGTCTACCTTATGAGTAAGATTATAGGAGGACCTTTATTTCAAGAACGTAACTCATCCAATTTCCCTCTGTGTTTCTTCATCATATCAGCTATTGCCGTCTTATTGCATATTGTTTTAGTATTTGTGATTGATATTATTGTCCCATTGCTACGTTAATATGAAGGTTTCATTATCCTACATCGATTTATAATATCCTATTACCGCTACAGTCGTACATGGAACGTAAGATGCATCTATTACATAAAAATGGCTTGGTTTTGCAACAAATGAAAAAACAAACCTCATCACCGACCGAATGGCAAAATACGGGCAAGGAAACCAAGCAGATTAAAAACCTGAGATGATTCATAACAACCAACAACGCGATTAGTAAAAAGCTCGGCAAGAACAGCAAGTTATTAAAGCATCTAGAACCATATAACATGCTATAATCGATGTGAGCATTTTGATGATTTTGGCAAAATATTTGTCTACAACAATTTTGCTGAAGATGATAACCAATTTCTTAATAATATTTATTCGACGTACTTCAACAATATAGAAACACGCTAGAAGCGGAGGCTGTATTGATCAGAAAGAGACAATAGTCTAGTAATATAGTAATAACCTCTTAGAACATAAAAACACATCAATATCTACTTCTTCACTATTTGTATCACATCTTCATGATCAAGCTTATGATGAATTCCAACCCTCTGAGGAGAGAATTTTGTACTGGTTCCCCAAACAATAGCATAACGGAATTGACTAGCAAGAGATCGATGCAAAGCATGACAGCAGTGCTCAACGGTACATCCAGCTCTCAAAATAATACCATCATCTGGTCCTAAACTCAAGAAAATAGTACGCAAGAAGGAACACAGTAAAGCAAAGGCACAAAATTTTAGAAGATACACGATAATGATATACCTAAATCGGGTGCGTTTCCAGGCTTCTTCGTATAAACTCGAACAAGTGCCAAGTATTCCCATATTTTTTCCAGAAGGTAGTCCATGTTTAAATTCATTTCGCATGATATTACCACATGATGAGGTAACCTTAAAAAATATAAAAAAATCTAAATGCAATTATTTACTTTAAGAAATTTTAAGGCTGTGGATAAAACATTTCAATTACATAGCTGCGCTCGTTGAGATAATAATCGAAATGTGAAAGCCTCGAAAATGAAAACGTTGAGCAAGTTATAGAGAGAAATATAAACATACTAGAAAACATTTCTTATTTGCCAGCAAAATTTTAAAAAGCAGACTTGAATAAAATGTGAAATAAATTAAAACCTTGCCAACCGATCCACCTCTTCTATTGAAATTTGATCAATTTTATTATAAACATATAAACAGGAAATGTACACGCGATTACCCTGGATAACATCAATAAATTCATCGACACTGAAAATGAGATATTATGAAATAAGAACAAGATAGATAGTTCAATAGAATATGGATTAGGACCGCACAGATATTTCCTTTGAAAACAACACAAACCAATCTTCAAATAAATACTCACGTTGCATCTTCGCGAAAAACAACATCAGCATTAAAGATTTTGTACTCGTGTAGAATTGTCATGATCATTTTTTCATTACAGTGAGTTAAAGGTACAGTATGAGTAAACTTAATGCCGCCAATCTGATTAAATAAAGAAAGATTAGCATTCATGGACTCATACTGAAATCGTTCTACTCACTTTCTTTTGTTTAACATAAATGTGTGGTGGACGTTTATTTAAACGGATTCCTACAGCTTCCAATTCTTTTTCTAAGAGAGGTCGCTGATGATCGGACTTTCCAGCATCAAGCATCATAAGAATAACATCTGCGGTTTTTGCAACGGCTATAACCTGTCGGCCACGCCCTTATAATGTCAAAACTATTATCGACTGTATATTATTTATTGATATTACAAGGGCTTAGTAATGTTAAAAGCTGAGTACAAATTTACTACCTATTGTAGAACGGTAAAACTACGATATAGAAGAAAAGATAACAAGAAGGAAAAAAGACAAATTTGATAATATTGAGAACAGTCATACATAAAACCATAGAATACGAACAAAACTCAGAATTCCTTGCCTTTCCCTTGCGATGCTCCTTCTATAATTCCAGGTAAATCCAAAAGTTGAATGTTTGCACCTTGATAGCTAATTACACCCGGAATGCATGTTAACGTAGTGAACTCATATCCAGCTACTTCAGAATGTGTATTTGTCATTGCAGAAAGAAGGGTAGATTTTCCAACAGATGGGAACCCCACCTGTGAGTAGAAAAGTGGCAAATCATAAGTAGTCATACTAGTTATTAAAACACTACCATTGCTACTCTGGCATCACCACTTTTCATAACATCAAAACCGTCTCCTTTAGAACCACTTTTCCCACCGACGGGTTCCAATAGTTGTTGACGATATTTTGCTAATTTTGCCTGAACTAGTCTTCCAGTAATATATGTAAGTATATGTTAAACAAGCTTGAGAAAAAAAACACCTTCAATAGCCCGAGGTGATATTCAGTTGCCTTATTTTTCTGAGTTCGAGCGATTTCTCGCTCCACTTCAGCAATTTTCTCTAGAATTCCCATTCAAACCTAGAACTCAGAAAATAAATAGTATCATAAGAACACTGCTCTTAATATAATTCCATTACTCAATATAATGTTTTTCAATTGGAATGAAACAGGCAGCAGCTTTAGAATATTTGAACAAGTTTTGAGAAATTTAATTTAAGATCAATCTGCGTGAATGACCTATATATCCACAAAACCTATTATTTAAAAAAATTGAGGAATAACAAGATTTATATTGCATATGTACACGAAAATCCATATGATTACCAATAGAACATAAATTAAGCAATAACCCGCACCAAAAATTAGTTCGAAATGTAATCAACAGATAAATTACGAAATGAAGTCAGCATATAGTTCAAGAAATTAATATATGTAGCCCAGATGGCAAACAAAGGGCTGCAGAAAAGTAGAAATAAGAGATTTCTCCATTAGAGATCGAAGAGATTCTCAAGACTTGGTAGTGGAGCATCCTCAGTGACTTCAGTGAGATCCGGCAAGGAATCGAATGCCTTCCTGACCTTGCAATAGAATTTCATATGTAAGTATTAAAAATAAAGTCTTCATTAACAAAAATAATCTTTATTATCCTGCTTAAGAAAGCAACTCTCATACGTATTAGATTTTAAAATGCAATTATTCCATTTCCTAAAAATCAATTCAATAGAATATTTATTAACTGATATGAAAACTGGAACGATTGAAGTTCGGAATTCTTACTTCGGTGAGATCACTTCGTGCGCGATCCTCTTTCCTTTTCACTTCTTTCAGTAATCTTTCATGAAGATCGACAGTCGCTCGAACATTTACAATCATATCATCAAAAAGTTTTTGCAAATTTCTACGTTCAAGCATTTCATCTGCCAGTCTGCAAAACTGATTAAGACTATATTACACACTGCAAGAATATATTGAACAGTATTGCATAAATTTAAAATCATCACAATTTTAATTCTATCAAAATGTATGTATTAAAAGGAATAAACTCATATATTTAAATTAAAAAATAACAAAATAAAATATAAATAACAATGCACCTCTGGCAATATTCTTTTACAAGTGGCTCAGCCTCGTCAATTTCTGCTAGTAACTTCTTTGCTTCTACGCTGTTTCTGATAGTGTCAAGCGAGTGTGGAGTTGCAATCATTTCAGAGTATGAAGCAATTTTGTGCCTGAAAACATAGTACACATCTTGACTCCACACCATCAGGCTTTGCGTAAACCGCTATTAGTATAAGAAGGTGCTGACGAACCTAACTTCAGCATCCGCGCTTGGTGGATAATCAAGTTTACGTAAAGACTCCAAGACTTCCGTCACATTGGTACTCACAGATTCCGAATCGTACTCAAGAGGAGCAGGTTGTGCAGTCTGCAATATTATCTATGAAGTAGATTACCATAGTCACATCAAACTTTGATAGGCTGATACCCTGCACCAACTAAGAACGGACTAAAAAAAACAAGGACTGACTATCACTTTGAATGTCTGCTATATTAAAATAAATAAGCACAATTTAGCAACACTTTTTAGTATTTAAATGTACTGTTATTACAACATGTAAAAAACTATTATTGTCTAACAACTTAAATGGTTTCGCTAGATTACTTTTACAGATTAGGTAGCACGGGTCCAAATGGTGTACCTATAATATACGGATACGTAAATACATACTGCTGCAAGGTTGCCGTTGATGTAAAAGTCTAATCATTCAACCGCTCATAATTCCGAACAAAACCTGCCGTATATCGCATTCTAAGAACCTCAAAACTACTCCAAGTCAATGTTCTTTAGAGTGCTTAGTTTTTCGTCTAAAAGTCGAATTTATCTCATCCACCTTCACAAGCCGCACAAAACGGATTTATAACACACTATAAAAGTATATAAAACACAAAACTAAATGTAAAATTAAAATACAACATCATGACATACTTAATCGACATTATGTTGGTTATACGGCAAAAACAGAAAGTGAAAATTCCAATTTGTAAAATACAGTGGAAAACCCATGGTTTAATTCGCTAGGTTAATAATGCACAATGATGTCCAACCTAGTTTTTGATAATTACACTTTGACAGACTGAATTACCGTAAATCGCTCCAAATAACAAATAATTGTAACCTACTGGTGTCGAGTAAAGTTCCGGAACATGTGGGGCATGTACGTGTAAGTGATGTGAGTTATTGCTACTTCCACCGATTAATTTCCTTCGTTTTACAACAGCGTCCAAGCTGGAATTTGTGTACGAAATGAAAAAATAGCTCATAAAGAACCAAATATAAAGAAATATTGAATGAAAATAAAACATCAACAAATGCACTAGGTGAACAGAAAAAAAGCCTACATTGCCAATTGTTCCTCATTATAAATTTGTCGATCTCTCCAAACGTTTAGAGTTTTTATCATCGCTTTGTCAAGTTCAGGGCCAGAGATTTTTGCAGCATGTCTTCAAAGAAAAAGCCATTATGCAAAGAATCCTAATGTACGGAGAAGCTCGGTTAGTTTCCAGCATTTGAGTGATCATAGAATCGAATAGAAATCAATGGAAACCATGAATTATTTCATCTGCAGATTCTTATTTATATTCTTCCGTGTAAAAAAAAAAACACGATGTTACTATGAAACAGATATGCTGTTCACCAACCGAAAAGCTGGTTCCAATACGCTGTAAAACTTTGTCATGATTTCAGGATTCTTCTTGCGACTGTTTTGGATCACATCATTAGCGATATAAAGCAGATTAACTATTTGTGAAGAATTCGTTTCTTTCCTAACTTCCTGCAGAAAAATTAATTTTATGAACGAACGATGAGAATGAAATTTCTACTAATACAAACCCTAAAACAGAAACTCAGCATACTTTTAACCAGATCTGTATTATGTCATCGATATGCCGATGATGATGCATCAACCACATTGAGAGAGTATTAATTGAGTCTTGTTGAGGCCTCAGTTTACTGAGACGTTCGCGCATGGCGGCTTCCGAGAATCCCGACATCTGAAATCAATATGAAACCAGTAAACTCAACTCAATCAATAACAAAATAAAACTGATTAAAAGCAAAGATGGAAGGAATGATAATAACAGCGGTTCACATAAGCACGACTTTTAATGGATTTCATAGGACAAAAATCTTGGATTAGAGCGAATAACTACATGGAAGATATTTTATGAATTCCTCTTCAATAAAGTTTCATTCTAAATGAAACTCATAAAGTGGAATGGATTAGCAGAAGAAAATAAATCTTAAAATCATCTTTTAGCATTGGTTCAGTGGTTGTAGAAGATTCGCTCAAAAGTAGTTTTGCGCTGCTGCTATGCATGCCTTCTTTCCGTTACATTTTGTGTCTTCTAACTAGTAGAAGTTGTTGCGACTTTACCTCAAACTTAAGCAGTTGAATCCTTCATACAGTTATACAAAGGATTGATACGAAAGATTAATAGATATAAGGATAAGATAGGATACTCATTGGAATACTGGTAAATGATGTGTGGTTACGTTCATGTCAAATTTTTAACATGTTTTTAAATGTAAGCTGTTTTCTAAACACATGATTAACATGGCAAATTGTAGTTATGAATTCTTCATGAAGCCATTTGTTTTTGTTTATCGATTTCCCATATAATTTGAAGTGCTTACATATTCCCATCAAAATATGCTAATATTTTCCCTTTTATTATGTCTATATCTTTCCATCTATCTATATTACTAAACTGTATTTACTAGATATTAATAGTTCCATTATGTTATTTAGTTACTTGGGTGGCCCATCACCATGCATAGTGCGGGCTTTAGCAATCCTCCACTCGTTTCCCTTCTTGCGCTATAGTCGTCCATGGTAGACGTCTTTTGTGTACATAGCGAAAATAGCGCGCGGACCATTCCGTGATCCTGAAATCGTGAGCAGTTGCGAATACAGCTTTCTGATGTTTGCGCCAAACATATCAGCCCTTCTTGCAGGTGATCGCCCAGGGGGAGAATTGAATTCTGTTAGGTATCACTTTGCAATTATTTTTGTCCATCTGTCGTCTTCTCTTCTCATTGTATGACCAGCCAAAATCTATCTCTCGCTTTTGACGATTATTTATCTAGGTCTTGCGTACAAGATAATTTTCGGACATCAGTACGACGGAGTCTCGCTTGGCGTTGTGTTTGCCGGTTATGTTTAAAAACATTCCTTTCAATCGCCCAGTGAGTAGTTTGTAAAATTCTTGACGTGGTTGAGCTATTAGCCAAAGTTTCGGATGCATAGCAAAGAGCTGGAAAACTGACAGGAAAAAGAAAGTTTGACCTAGAATCAGTCTTATATTACTATCGATCATTTCCTTAGTTGTCATAAAAATGCATTGAAATGTCGTTTTGTTTGGCGACTTCAATGTTCATCAGCGGTGTTCCTTCTCCACAAAGAATGAGTTTTCATGGAACAGGCGTGTTGTAGACAAAAGTAGCTCAAGTCGTTCTCAACGTTCAGTTCGATCTCCCAGTCCACACTTTCCGATCTCATAGTGATTTTCTTTCATCATTGCCCGGAGGTTGAAGTTTTGCTGGTACAGCTTTCGTTACCTGGATTCCTGATAAAGCGAAGCTGTTGAGTTTTCGTGGTCTTCACCCCAGGCAGTGACCGGCAATTATGAATCAGAGAGATGTGCCTCCTTGTGTCTTAATTCCATCAAGACGGTGGCGATTCTTGATAGGTTTACTCTTAGTTAGGCTGCAATATCAAGCTTCAATATAATACCTATGATCAGTTTCCAGTCACGTTGAGACGGTAAACTATCTGGGAAGATGTTATTTGTTATCATGCTCATTCCAACAGCCTCATTATGATTATTTCTTTGAATTTGAAGCACTTTCAAAGTGTAATTGATTGCGAATTGGTGTCGGATAAATTTCGTAACACTCTTTAAAACATAAAATAAATTTCTGATTGTAATATTACTAAACAGTACTCTGAGTTTCTACATATGTCCTCTTTCAAAATCGAGAATGTTCATGCCGATTATGCAATGCATTCAGTCAAACACTATCAGAGATCTTACGAAAAAAATTCCCAGTCAGAATCTAAACAGCGTATCACTTATTGTGATCTTCAAATTTTAAAAAACAACATCCATATTGTTGTGTCTCAGCGGTCGAGGTGCCGCAGTGAAACGCCGGCCCAATCAGTTCGCGACCGCCCCCAGGCTTACCAAGCCCGCCATCCCTTCGGGGTCGGTAAATTGGTACCAGAGGAATCTGGGTAAGATAACTGGCACTCACTTGGTGAAGAGTGGTCAACTCAAGTCATTGTATAAACCAGGCACGCATTCAACCACCTCCACGATATCACGTTGAACACGAATGCGTTGGCGTACCCCACCACAAGGGATTGATCAACGCCAACAATTATCATAATAATTATTAATTATTATGACCATTTGGAGTGGCTATTTCTCAGGCCGAATACCGTGATTCTGTTTTTCTAGTACTACATTTTTACCGGGCTATAATGCTTTTGTTATAAGCTTAACAGAAATCAGAGATTGAATTAGATTTATATAGTCGTGGTGGGCCATTCACATTATTATCATCAATATATCTGAATATTCTTCAAGTATTCACAGTAATTATTCGGTCTCATGCATTCCAAGTATTAGCCAGGTTACCCTGATATGGAACATTTCAGGACTGAGACTTCTTTATTATCTATTAATCAAAAATAACCGAGAAACTGAAGTTCTTATGACGCTGGAAGTTTTTCCTCGACTTGAGAGTCACGTTGTACATATGACGTAGATGGTCAGCGAGGCGAAACAGTGAGCCGTCTAATAGATAGGTGAGAACTGTAAGAGATAATAGTTTACCTAAACTATGAGGTAAAACCAAGTCCTACTCTAAAAGTGCTCAAAAGAACTTCAAATGATTTTTAGCTAGAATAAAAAACCCTTTTAGCACAACTACAGCCTACTACTTGGAACCGATTACGCTAGATCACACATATATCACATGTAGAGAATACTGTGCCAAGTGATTTCTAATTTATCACTCAAACTACATGCAAAAGAAAGGCATATATGATATTAATTTCTTGTCTCCGAGTCATCGTATCGAAAGTTATAAATGATGGGGAAGGCGAGTAAGAGTGCAAATGTCCTGATTCATAAAACGTCATAATTATTTCGACATTTCGATTTGCTTCTGGAAATGAACATAGCTGATGGTTTACAAAGGACATTCTTTCAAAATACCAAAGTTTCCGCCTCCTCCCTATATAAGCGAGTACAGTAAGTATACTCCTCATACTCATGACTCCTAACATAACCTCATTTCACCTTCGCTATTAAACTAATTATTGTTAACCTATCCTCTTGATTCTTAATTTATCTCTATTGTAGTCTTGATGCAATATTTTTTATTATGTTATTGTTTAAATACAGGTTTAATTACCCAAGTTTGAGGTGAAATGATTCAAGTTTGGAGCAAACCCAACGGCTACCGAACTGGAACCAAAATTAACACAATTTTCTGGTGCATTGGTTGGGAATGCAATATTTTGAAGTGACCTGAAAGAAGAAGAGAATAGATTGTATCAAAGAGTTTATGGCAAAAAAGTGCAGCATAATCGCTCAAGTATGGTGCTGTTTAATTTGAACATTAAATACATTCGTTATCATAATGTTCATGCACATTAAGTCCAGCTACGAAGGACGTGAAGCAGTGGAAATGTATAAAGAACAGGAAACGAAACGGCTAGGTAGTAGCCTAACTTTTGCCTAAGGACCTCTAGCAAGCGTGCCTAAAATTCCGGAGTTTGTATTTTAGATATTCATGACTGCTTTTTACGTTATTCTTAACTTTTTGTCCTAGGTTCTTACTCAATAAAGGCTATGTAGATAGAAAAGATAAGATAATTGTTGGCGTTGATCTATCCTTTGTGTCGGGATGCGCCAACACATCCTTATTCAACGTGATATCGTGGAGGTGGTTGAATGCGTGCCTGCTCTATACGATGACTTGAGTTGATCACCAGTTCACAAGTCAATGCTAGTTATCTTGACCAGATTGCTCTGGTACCAATTTACCGACCCCGAAGATATCGCGGGCTTGGTTGGCCTGAAGGGTGGCTGCGAACTGATTCTCGGCCGCCGTATCACCGCGGCACCTCCTCCACTGCGCCCTCACAATGTAAATAAAACAGAATAATTATCGTTCCTTCATCTTTTTCGATGAGTGTTGCTCTTAAGAATGTTTAGTTTTGGAATTACAAATTAATGAGTTATTAATAAACGTTCCTTCTGAATTTATTGGCATCAGAGGTAGAATGTTGTGGTGGTTGCAGTCCGGTAGGACGTTGACCTCGAAGTTGTGTGATTCATCCTTTATTTAAACATAGCAATAACGACAATGTAAATATTATTTCATGCTACGTCAGACTGTGAGATCATGATAACGTAGGAGAAATTCAACGATTATCCATCTTGCCCTCCATCCGAATTTCATTTCATTTCTCTTATATTATTGTTTTGTCAGTTTCGTCCACGGATCTCCCTCGCTGAGGGATCTCAAGCCGGTTAGTCGCGAGGCTACGTTGCGCGACCCCAGGTGGCGGATAGGGGGTGAATCGCGGACCAAAAGCGACCGTGTACTTGCCTTGAGACGCGGGTAGATTCATGGGATGGACTCCTTGATTCTGCTGTGCTGGTCGACTCATACCTTCTGTATGTACATAGTAACATTTATGTATGCGTACGTACTTGTGCTTATATGTATATAGATTGTATCCTGCTTGTCGATTTGGCCAAAAGCCCGCAATCGAATGACTAGGAAGTACACAGGAGGCGGTTAGGGGTCGCCTCCAACAGATAAACTCCAGTCCACTCATCGGGATAGACTGTCAAGCTGCCCATGAGTAAACCAAACTTTTTCCCCCCCGTGGAACGGCTCTGCAAAGCAGCCGTGGGAACAACCACAAAACACAGTAAAAAAAACGGGGCCTTATTCCCATAACCCTGAAAGAGCCCTCGGTACGGCAGCGTCGGGTAGGACGAGTACGGAGAAGCTGCTAAAATCTCAGGGCCAAACTAGGCTGCCTAAACGTGAAAGGACTAAGATGACGAACTGTACATACAACGCAGGAACGCTTGCATCGGAATCTTCCGTAGAAGACCTGATA
>KN717248.1:4945-14976 GCA_000816705.1 Dictyocaulus viviparus | reverse complement strand
TGGGTGTGTGTGCATATATATACATTAATATATATACACATATATATTTGCGTTTATGTACGCGTGTCCATTTACAAATGTAAATGTCTACATGTCACATATATGTAACAAATAGAGCTGGACGTATATTTGGAATCGCTTTTATGGCATTATAGGATCACTCATGACCTTGCAACAAAGTGCAAGTTGCTCGAAGAACAGAATAAAATTAAGGACGTAGAAATCAGTAGGTTTGTGATTTATGGTCCGCCTTTCGTAAAAACTCTCACTGTGAATGTTTAAAGGCTTAATTTGGTTGCAAATCGATTCCAAAGAGATCTAGACGAAGCTATTGAATTACGCAAGGAATTATGTTCAAAACAGACGGAGATCCAAGATATTGTAAGAAGGTATGTAGTATCAACGTTTTCTTTTATATAAGGGGGTAGACGTAGCGTTGTTCTCACACTATATAACATTGATTTTTCTGTTTCTGTTTTGAATTCCTTCAGGGTTGATAATTCAATGAATTTTCCTGTCCTTCATAATCGCAATTCTTTTTTCGAATCCAACCGCGAGAATTGAATATGCGAGGAAAAGATTGTTGTATTATTAGAAGGGACTGTTTTCAATTGATGAAAACCTTATAAAAATACGGTAAAAATTATCGATAGGTAGATAGTTTTGATAGTTTTGAGTTTTATTGACGTTCAATGAAATAGAGGTTTTTACTAAGATTAAAGCACTACTATGTGAAGTGTCCTTGAAAAATAATTCCAAATTAGGCTGTCTATTTGAAGAAACCGAAAACAAATTCATAAAAGTGTAGCGTCAATCGTTTTTTTTCCAATGTCGGTTATCCTTTAACCTCGGCATTTGTGAATTGAATATCTTCATTGTAACTTTGTTTAGTTATACTCGAGGTACGCATTCATATGACGTTCCTTAGGAAAATCCTTTTATTGAAGGTTTTTTCTTTTACCAACCTCTATTAGTCATTCGCTCAATTCCGTATTGTGTTTTTCCATAAATATCTTCACATTGTGTTAAATTTTTATTAATTTAAATGGCTCTTAAAATGCTGGAATTGCTCTATTAGCTATAATAAGGGTTTGTGAGAATTCACAAAGAAATATGAACCATTCTATTAGTTAGGTGCATCAGTAATAATCGATTTTGATTGTAATTCAGGAGTGCTATGAAAGTTAAGTACAACAGTGATGTAAATACAATTCACCGGAATGTATAAATATAGGAACTTAGCCAATCTGATAAGATCAGCTTTAGAGATAAAGGCTTCAAGGTTTTTTGAAGAGATTTGCAACATTATTGTTACTTTTATCTTTTCATTATGAATAAAGTGCTTTGGAGCGTTTACCCTTTTTGTAAGGTCTTCGGCTCGTGCTTAAAGTGTAATTTTCTTTTCTATTCGATTTTCTGTTGCACATACGAATTACATACTTATGTAGTCAGGTGATCCATATGCACACATTATGCTGACACATGAAGTTTCAACTCTATATATCTGTCATACAATTTATTTGATATTTGATAATTGGTTGAATGTCTTCATGCTATATGCGGGACCAGAAATGTATTCCTTCATTTTATTAAGTATTATTATGTATTACTATCGTTGTGAATGCGCCATTACCGTATTAATTGATCCTCATTCCGTCAAAAACTGCGGATAAAACTTTTTGAAATTAGTTACGAAAACCGGTCCCAGGTCCTGTCCTTTTATATGTAAAGAGAAATCAAGAGCTTTGTGATTAGGATTTAGCTGAGGTATCCATATCAAACTGTGTAGCAAAGTGCTAGGAGATCTGTCAAATTAATAGGAGGGGAGGAAGGGGTTGCGAGGGTGTACATCGAGCTATGGTAAACGATAAATGGTTCTTTTGTGAAGTCTAGATGCGGTACATGCAGCTATACTCCTACATAATTCATTCTAAATTTCGCTCGTGATGTTTATAGGTCACCCAATTCCGATGTGAAGTTTGGTTTTCCGGACAGAATGGGTTATTATGATCTAAGTTTTCTTCTTGTCTGTCCGCTGATCTCTTGTTGTCCTGAAATTATGGAACAATTCTATATCATGGTATAAGGCAATAGGTAATCGGTCTTTATCAATTAAATGGGATGGTTTTATGGTTAGGACATCCGATGGCATCTTATCAGATAAGATCGTGTTTGCGTTGTGGATTCTTTTTTTTTGGGTGGGTGTTTTTGAGTATTAGAAAAGCTATATTATTTGGTTGGGCAATATTATCGACAAGCTGTTTCGAATGGGACGCAGCTAGATCAAATTTTCCCTTGTTTGGAGCCTTTAGGTTACTGCTGCCGTAATGGGCTCTTATTCCGTTACTTTTTATTTTTATTTGACTTAAACATAATTGATGCATTCCTACTCTCGTTTTACAAGTAAATAACTCATGGTTTTCGGTTGTGTTATCTATTATCTGTCATGTATTAAATAAGTTCGTTAAGAAGTTTTCTATCATTAATGGCTTTCGCTTTGTACAACGGAAGATTTTCTTTTTCAGCTCTCTTTTAAAACAAATTAGGCGTATAACTAAATAAGGACGTAGGACCGTCTATAAAATTTGAGAAGATGCACGATATAGGTAGCCAGCTGAGTATTGTTTTGAAATCCGTGAATTTTGTCTGGAGCAAAGTTTGGTTGTTAGTCAATTAACTCTTGGTTTTTTCTTGACTAGTTCGTAGTGGCTGGCCTCGAATAGTTTTCAGAATTAGTATTTTGATTATATGCTTGGCTGCTTTTTCAACTGCATTCCAGTTGTGAGCCTGTACAAAACATTAACGATTTGTTTTTTTTCACGTAATGGTGTGTGTTGAAACCTTTTTAAATCACTGCATTAGATGTATGAAGCAATCTTATCTACCAATAGTTATCTTGATAGTAAATTCTAAAATTATTGAAGTAATAGTATCATTGTAGTATTATGACATTACCTGTGTGATATATATAATTTATGTCTATAATGTGGAGTGCGTAGAGAAATGTTAGGAGGTACCGTAATGGTGCGTTGGTCCGAATTAGTGTAGGAAGATTCGCGGCTGCCCATAAGGTTACGAAGCCCGCCCTTTCTGTCGGATCTTTAGATTGGTGCCAGATTAATCTCGGATGATAGGCAGCAATGATTTGGTATAGATTGCTCACTTTGATTAGGTCATTGAGTGGACCAAAATCGCATCCAATCAACTTCAGAATACTGCGTTAAGCACGAAAGCGTAAGCGCACCTTACAAAGTTTGTTCAAAGCCAAAGATTCTTTTATTCATGCTTACATACTTTATAGTTGTATTAATAATGATCATTATTTTGAATGTAAAGCAAGCAATTGTAAAATGGAGACTCAATGTCCATGTGATTTTTGTCTCGCATAATAGATTTCTATGTTGATTCGTGACGTTTCTTCACATGTTTGTTTCTAGTCACCTCCAATTAGTGATTTCTTACAACTTAAGTATTCCATGTACTATTAAGGTGACTATCCTTGAAACTAGTCTGTAAAACATTGAGATATATCTGAGATATATCTGTGTGTGCTGTTAGGAATTAAGCAGTCACTTTTAAGGCAAGAATGTTTGAAGTGTGAACTTGAAGAAGAACGTAGAATGCGCGAGTGTTTGGAGTGCGACATAGCTTCAGAACGTAAGCATGCAGCTTTGGCTAATGAAAAAGCGGCTGAATCTCGTCGTCTTCTGGACGATGCAGAACGGTCTCACTCTCATACGATGAGTGAGCTCTCCTCTACTCGTAAAATGCTTGAGAGACTAGAGAAGGATTTGAACGGTAATTTGTTGGATAATATAGTCAGTTTCATTGCTTTAGTTTTTTTTTATTCAGATGAGCGACATATCCACGAAGAAACAGTCTTGGGTTTCAAGAAAGCAAGTGATGCAGCTGTGAGGCTCAAAGTAGAATTACAGGTAGGTTTTATTGTTTTATTCGTCATTGCCAGCATTTTAGAGTGTCAGTAGATATAAAAATTTGTAGTCAGCTCATGAGGAGATCAAGAAGTTGCAATTGGAGAAAAACAATTTCGAATTAGAAAATACGACACTGTCGTTTATGATCGAGGAAATTGAAAAAACTAGGAAGGAAGGTAGTGCTGGAGGTAATCCTCTAAATTTATTTGTTTTTGTGAACGTTTTCTGTTTAGATGTTTTTCATTTGTTTGCTCGCTTTATTTACCAGAATCAGGGGGGTCGGGAGGTTGGTCTGATTTTGGTGATGATATTATTGGAGAATTTGATGACAAAGAGAGAGCGACTGCATCTTCAACGGTGACTACTCATGTGACCTCTTTGATCAACGCTACTGATGTTCGGGAAGCTGCCAAATTACGTGCTCAGTTAAAGAAAGCAGAACAGGAATTCGACTCAATGAAGTGAGTTTCCGCGATGGAAAACTGGCCTTTTAAAGCCACATTTATTATTGTCATGAAAAATTGGTACTCGAAAAAAGCACGAGAGAATTGTGATCAGTGGTTATTTCATTTTGTAGTTAAGTTAGCCGTAGGAAATAACATGCAGTATTTTACAGTTCTTCAAAACTTATTTTGAACGTGTTATATATATATATTTATATTTTGCTATAACACACCGTAATTCGTGTTTAGAATAGCTCTCAACAACGAAACAGAAGATCGACGCCGGTTGGAAGCGAAATCACTGACTCTAGAAAATGAGTTAGAACGTAAACGACGAGAAGTACCCTTTAAAAAACTAACCTACCTTGTTATGAGATTTAATAACCATTTGTATCAAGGTTGAGGAGAGAGAGCGTGATCGTAGCCGTGCGGATGAACGCTGTAATGAACTTCTTGCGATTATGAAAGACAACAATGCCAAATTAAGAGAAATTGAGATGGTGTGTAACTCTTTCAATTCGATATATATTGCTTGAATTCTGTTCCAGTCATTACATCGGCCATCTGGAATAAGCATAGCAGGTTCTTATGCATTTTGAATTGGTAAATTATGGGAATAGCGGATAAATTTTGATTCATATTTCCTAATTCATCATGTTACCTCAGTGTTGGTGCTACGTGATATTTTCAGCTTCGTGATAAACTTGGAGATGAAGTCGCTACCTTAAAGAATCAGTTAGCTTCTACCGTCGAAGATAAGCTGAGAAAAGAGGAGAAGATTGTTGAGGTAGGATTTGTTATAATTTTAATTCATTTTGTTAACTTCTCTAAGCGCTGTACCCTGCATTGTTTAATTTTTTTTGTCTTATGAGTTTTTTTACAAGCAACAACATGTTGGGGATTGTCGAAATGATTTATGATTCTTCTTGTATATTTGTTTGAGTTGGAAGCGGATTTGAAACGTATGCGAAACGAGCATTTAAAATTGGAAACTAGAAGATTCAATGAAGTAATGGAGTTGAAGCGTAAAATGGATGCTCTGCAGGCAAATCAAGTATGTTCATCTTTTTATTTATTTCGTCTTTAACTAAATAACGCTATTAGAAAGTTCAACCTCTGAGTTCTACTGGACAAATATATGATTTGAACAAACCAGCAAATCCATTAGAGCGAGATATCGCATGCTCTCCTGTCTCTCTATGGGAAGAACCTCCTCGCTCAATGAGTGGCCATCGGTATGTTTCCGTATGTTTATCTGTGTAATGAAAGCAGGCCTGGATTGCAATGTTTCTGTTCTATTTAGCCCAGTTTCTCCAGACGACAGTTTTTTATTTGGTAATTACATGAATCAAAAAAAGGGTTCTGTACGCATTCGCAGATCAGGTAATATTCCTAGTGACAATACTCCAAGCGATGTTGAGAAGCGTAAGGAAAGAAAGGTTAGAAATGTTCAAAAAATTGCAAACTATCGTGAGTTTTTCTCAGAATTTAAAATTGCCCGATAATATTAAGGAATCTGTACATCGACGGGTCCGTTCACGTAGTAATGGTCGTCAGTTATGGAATGACAGGCTGGAAGACTCTTCACGATATTTGCCAATGGAGCCTACTTTTCCAACAATATCCCATGCAGAGTCGGTTTTGCTCTTTTTTTCAAGTGGGGAAAAGTGTTTTCCCACACAAAAGAAAAAAATAACATCAACATGTATTCTCTTTTGGGTGACCCATAAAATATTCCGCACTAGTGTTTTCTTCAATGTCTTCTGCACAGAATATCGTGTTATTCATAAAAGTTCATGGTATTTTGTAGAATGGTGTAATAGCTTCAACAAGTGGTTATAAAATTGCATGCAAGCCGCAGATTAAGTGAGAATCAAAATGGATCGGCTCCATTTACGCTCTATTACGCTTCACGAGTGTACCTTGTGGATGAGTGTAAGGACAACGGTAGGGAACATCGGTACTGCGTTTGGACCGTACGATGCAACGGATGAGATATCTGTAAACACTTCATGCATTGATCGGTTTCAACAACGCTTTATTCGTGAATATCGGTGAATCCCTTTTGCGTCCGAAAGTACAGGCAATACTTCTTCAAGTTGATCTTGACTGGAGATGAGTTTTGGATGTACTACGAAAGCACCCCGCCAGCTGGTTCTCCAGCGAAAACCCGTGAGCCTAATCAAATGACGTGTTCGATGCTCCAAAGATTATACTTTTGGTTTGCTGGAGTTCGCAGACCATGCTGCTTCGTGATCTTGTTGAACACAAGATGTTTACATATCAATCATGTCAGCATTTACAGGAAACAATTACGGAAATAGATGGTATGCGTTGCCATTGATTGTCTATTCTTGAAGGATACGTCCGAATTACTCACTTCCATCCCTCCTGATAATGCTCGAGCCCTTATTGATAACAAATTTGATTTGTCACATGTTGGATTTCTGGGCTTCACCACGCCACCATGTGGCTTTCATGTTGATGTTGCTCCCTAGAGTTTCATCTCTTGCGCGTCATAATAATGTTTTCAGGATTTATGTTTGGCACACCATTAGTGTTTTGCTACGGACATCTACACTTGTTTATTACTAGCCTCTTGTTGAATTTAGCTTTAGTATTGCTCCTAGACACTTATGGTGATGGCTTAAGATATATTATCTTAACCAAAACTGGCACATCATTCATACACTTTTTATCGTTTTGAAAAAATTTTCCAGCTTAAGGCATTTCGTACGACATTAGAATTTTTCAACGGTTAGTTAGCGTTTTGAAACAAAATTTCCGTATCTGCGTTTTTTTTTTTGTTCTGTTAAACGATCACTTGACGATATTATTAATTTGCACCTTTGGAAGAGTTGAGGTTTAATAACTATTAAACGAATGATTTTGTAATAATAAACAAGTTTCGTAGTGTCTCATTCATAGAATGATCTATTTGGTTCCATTTACTTCGTATACAATCTAAAACCTGATATGCCAGACCACTTTTCATTCGTTGTCTCATCAATCGGCATCATAAGATTTACTTCTCATAGCCTATGTACGCAGTTATCGCTCAGTAAATATTGTTCATTTATTGTTGTAGGCTTTTGATCTACGTTTTCTGGTCGCCAATTACTTTTTTCTAGTACCCTTTGGATGTCTACTACATTACGATTAAGGTTCCACGCTGGTGTTCACTTCTAGAGAGGATTTCAGTATAAAAATGTTAGACCTAATGAAACCCAACACTCGATTCTGAGGATCTCAAAAGCAAAAGCAGAACTTGTTGATATATTCTTTCGAAATTATTTATTTTCTTATATTTATTTGCATTATTTGAAAATTTGCCTAAACTGTTTCGATTTTTTAAAATCTGTGTTGTCCGGTTCACCACTTATTTCTATGATAGTACTATATCAAAATTAGTCGTCAATTGGAAACTTGTTTTTAAACCATGTGGCGTTTTTACTGTGAGAAATTGTTTATGAGATGAAAGCTAGTGCTCATTGAGTGCTATCATTAGATTTTTCCAAACGAAATGAATTTTTATCTCAAATTCAGCTGTGTTGGAACGAAGATTTCTTTTTTGCTGTTTCGTTCTATCAGTGAGGTGGTTGTACTGATTCACACATTACAGGTTCGATACGGAAAGGTTGAATCCTCGTCATAGTAGGGGCAACACTGTCTATTACTCATCAGGCGGTTCTAATGGAGGACGAAGTCCTCCTCCAGAAATGCCTCTTTTGAGTGCCGTTCCACCTCCTGGAGTGAAGAAACCGGCAGGGAAACGTGTTGTTGGTGCGAAGTTGATTATTTGCCTAATTTTTATATGTTTGTGTTTTTTATAATATTTTATGAATTGGCATGTGGATCATCAACTACAGCAGCTATTCTCACGTAGCTACTTAAGACCAATTCAACATTGATTTCCATATAAATTACAGTTGTATTTTTCCAATAATTCCCTGATTTATGGCAAAATTAAGACGAAAATTGCTTTGGTTGAAGTTTTACCTTATTGCTGAAACACTTCGTGGTGAGCGAATCTGTAGATTGTATAAATTGAGCGAAAAAGTTCTGAAATTATAAAAAAATAAAATACTGAGTTGCATCGTTCTTCTGGGTTTCTAGAAACATCGAAATTCTCTCGACTCTCACAGTAACTGGAATCTCCCAACTATTTTTGGCAAAAGATATCTGGGAGAAGTTTTTTTGAAAGATTATAACTTTCAAGACCTAACCATCTTGATGCCTATATCCAATTAGAAGAAATTCTTTGTGAACTAGGGATTGCATTAAGCTTTGAGTCGGAATCATGCGCTTGGTGTGGAATCAAAATCGTTTCACGTCTGAAAGAAGAATCTCATAGAGTAATACTGTCTTTTAAATTATCATCGTCTCCATTTTAACCTGTTAAAGAAGATAAATATGACGTCATATGGGAAGCAAGAATTCAGATGGTAATTTTCTTAAAAAATATTCTTTCGTTTGCACATCTCAACTGAAGCGGAATATTCCGTAGCCTATTCTGTGTGATCTGGTAAATAATCTCTGATTTCACCAGTTTCAAAAGATTTTGAGATGATTTCAACGCTAATTACAAGCTTGATGCTGTAGCTAAAACTAATTAAAACATTCGTGCATATTTTATTGCTTCTCAAAATTATGTATCGTGTAGTATCTGGAAATTTAGACCTGCCTTGATTATTACCTGGATTCTAGATCGAGAGAGTCCAACGGGCAATAGTAAAAATTTCCATTTCTCTTTATCGCAGGCAGTGTAGTTTAATGGATTCTTTTTGCTATAAGGAATCGTTAAGTTTCATACTAGTTATCAAAAACTTTTGTGAAGAGTTCTAGCCATCGGGCAGGTGGTCTTCCTGCAGTGCGTTTGATGTCCAGTGGAATCCAATCATCGTTCATACGCATTGCTTAACCATCCCATCCAAACTTCAATTGCTTGGCATGTACTATGCAAGGGCTCAGGTTCAGTGGTTGTCGGTTTGCTCCAAACTTGAGTGGTCGCACCTCAAACTTGGGTATTTAAACCTTTATTTAAACAAAATACAAAAACATTACATCACGATTACAACAGCGATAAATCAAGAATTAACACTAACAATTATACGAGATTTGTAATATAATGATATAACGACAACCAGTTTAATGGCAAATGTGTAAGAAGATTGGGTTGAGACATGGGTGAGAGTATGGAGGAGATGGTTATCGTAACTGTTTATATAGGGAGGAGGCGGAGACTTCGGTATGTGGAAATAACGTCCTTTTTTGTCCCTCAGCTAAGTTCGATTCCATAAGGTAATCGAAATTATAAAATAATTATGACCTTTTATGGATCAGGAAATTAGCACTTTCACTCATTTCCACCATTTCTAACTTTCGATATGATGACTCAGAAACCACAAATTAATATGGTATGTAATATGTCTTTGCTTTGAATGCAATTACAATGATAAAGTAGAGATTAATCGAGAAAGTATTCTCTGTATCGTTCGGCTGCGGATCGTTCAACTGCGCTTAGAGATATTTCATCATGTTTTGGTAAAATTTGACTTGCGAGACATACAGTAAGGCGGGAAGAACCGTAGTGCCGAAAATATTAACTAACAGCTTTGTAATCCTTTTTCTTTTTACCACGTATCCTTCTGGA
>KN717246.1:0-10509 GCA_000816705.1 Dictyocaulus viviparus | reverse complement strand
CATGTATCTGTCTCTTTGATGTCCAAATATGTACATGGAATTTGACGGCATTCAATAGAGTGGAATCAATTTTAGCTGATGATATGGGATTAGGTAAAACGCTGTTGATGATCGCTTTAATAGTCCGGGCAAAAGCTGAATATAGAAAGAAAAATGAAGGTGGAAAGGGACAATTTACGGAATATCAAGAAGGGTAATTGTTTTTTTCTATGTTTTTTATGCTAGGTGGAAAGGGACAATTTACGGAATATCAAGGAGGGTAATTGTTTTTTTTTCTATGTTTTTTATGCTCATCTACTACAAATTAAGAATTTTACATTTAGTTATTGATACATTTTGTAGTATCCATTTTCGATAAATGAGCTAGTTTTTTTCTCACTTTAAAGAATGCAAATTTTATCATATCAAAGAACCTATCATTTTATTGTTATAAATGCATTGAAAGCGACATGAAAAATTCACCAATAAATCTTATTTGTTTCAGTGTAATACCTTCCAACGCGACTCTTGTGATCGCACCCGCATCTTTGATGCACCACTGGGAAAGTGAAATTAAAAGTAAATGTAAAGTCGGACTAATCAAGGTTGCAGTTTATCACAATCTCAGGAAGAATATGAGTTGCAAGATGTAAGTAAGTGACTTTTATCTAATATCCGATTGTCTTTAGACCATTCGCTGCTTTATTACAGATTGGCGTTAAACGACGTAGTAATTACTACATATAAACTGGTCGCCAACGAATTACGTGATTTACAAGTAACGTTTTGCCGTCGTTAAGCCTAGCTTACATTGAACAACTTATCTGGTTATTAAGATGGAAAGCCCACTTATGAAAATTCACTGGGCAAGGATTATCCTAGATGAAGCTCATAATATCAAAAATAGGAAGACAGAAATGGCGAAGGTAGGTGGGATGCACTTGATAATTTACTTATTCATGCGTTGTTGTCGTTAAGAGCCTTAAATGTACCGTTCCTCTGTATTCTCAAGGTCTAGTATATTTTGAGAATATTAACTGAAAATCTGGGAACTAATAAGATTCTAGATATGCCGTAAAAGCAAGAACGTCTTTGTATAGTCTAAGTTTTGTTAGGTGATTAGTGATTTCTTTGAGGAACACTTCAGTTGGTAGCTGTCTTCAGTTGGTATCTATTACTATAACGACTGTCAAATTCGTTTTAGCTAGCTTCTTTTAATTCGTTTTTCATTAGTTAAGTTTTCATTTAACCATTTTCATTTATATCTTCTACATTACGCGTTGATAACAATTCGACGCTAATTTAGTGGAAAGTAAAAATTCTTAGAGTTCATTACTTGAACTGAATTTAGTGTTCTTGCTCTGAGCAGTTGAATATTATTCACGAAAAGCATTTAGTGCACATTTAATAATGGCATTATGAGTCATCCTTCTGGTTACTTTTGCTTAGAGTATCTGCATTTGTGGTTCTTATCCAATCTTATATCTTTCCATTTTCAAGATAGAAGCGCATGTGGTTCCTTACCACTAGATTGAGGGCAGGTAGAATCGATAATTGTTTGCTTAGGAAATCTTCCACTCATCGTGTTTTCTATCGCAATCTGAATTTTGCAAAGAAGTGCAGACGTTAATTTATCCATACTATAATTCAAGTTTCACAATGGCATTATAAGACGATCTAAGTGAAATTTCCGGGAATTAATTCCATATTTACCCAAATATTGCGGTCAACGCTGAGTCTTATTTTGCAGCTGTTCTTTGTCGTTTAAATTTATGGTATACAGATAGAAAACTTTCAAGTTTCGTGCTTATGGTTCGCTGTATAGAGCTTGTATCCTGCACGTCAGTTTAACCAAAAGCCCACGATCGGACAATTCGAAGGTATAAAAAAGGCGGTCATGAGTTGCTTTCATTCAATAAACATCAATTCGTCTTGTGGTAGGCTGGTAAGCTACTCATGACTAAACAATATTTAGTCTTCGTGGAACAGCTCAGCAAGCTAGTCGACGGAATACGAAGAAATAGTAGATGCAATGGGGTGTATTCTTCTGACCTCAAAACATATATCAATACAACAGGCGAGACATCTCTGATGTGCTCGACACATCAAATAATTGCATTTTCTTACCTAACGATTCTTGGTTTACGATCTTGCTTCGTCATTATCTCACTGTTTCTTTTGTAATAGATATCTCTGTTTAGGTATTTTTGTTTCTATTGATTTGGTAAAGGAGCATTCTTGTGTTAATTCTCGGAAATCTTATATTTTTGGTTCTTGAACAAATGAGTATTCTACTAGTCAGCTAGCATTTCCCATAGGGAACAACAAGATAATAGGCTGGACTATACTGTTATGACGTTTTGAGTTATAGGCGGTGTGTCGTCTGGCTGCCGACGCGCGGTGGTGCGTTACAGGAACCCCAGTTCATAATAATTTATGGGATTTATATTCGTTGATCAAGTTGCTGACTGGCTAATGTTTTTTAATTGTTGTTAGATCTTTTTCTCTGAATTTTTTATAGTTGCTTCTTTGTAGATTTTTGAACGTCGAATACTTTAGTAAGGAAGACTTCTGGAAAGGCTACGTAATGACGGGTACAGGTGAATGGTATTATTGGGGCTGTTTGTATGAAATTTACAAGAACTCCTAGTACTAGACATATTGTACTTGTTTTGGCTATATCTCGAAGTAATTTACCTTTAGCAAAATCAACGGAACGGTTAAACTTGTTGATGAAGAACTACGTGCTTCGTCGTGAGAAGGATTTTTTATCACCAGTCACCGAGAATATTTTAGTATGTGTTTGTCTCGGTAAAATATCGTCGAACATTTGCTTCTCTTTCGGATATGAATTTCCTTGATTTGATGTTTGTAAAAAAATCTAGAAATTGTTTACAGGTAGACTTACCGATGAAATACAACCATGATCATATGCTTCAGTTTTCTGAAGAAGAGAGACAGACGTACACAATAATATATGAAGCCTCAAGGTAGGCTATACTTAATGCTTTATCTTTAACTATACTTTGCGATGTTTTTTTTTGCATCTTTCTTAACGAATAGTGAAGAGCAGGTACTGGAATTATTTGACAAAGATGCGAACTAGCAAAAAATTTTCGTTTTCCATATCATCGAATTTTACCAATTGCTACTTTATTCGTAGATTATCGTAGGGCCAAAGTCAAAGAAATGATAACTGGAGAAGTGGACGAGAGATCAAGAGGAAGAAGTAAGAAGACAATTTGGTAAGCCGTTGAATGCTAAGAATTTAATAAAATGTGAGTGAAGTCAATTGCTGAAGTTTGCAAATCAACGAATACTCATTCTAATGAATATTAAATGCTCAGCGGGTCAGTCTAATTTCAACACAGTTTCAAAAAATGAGATGTGTATTGGTAATTTTGTTACGTCTTCGACAGGCGTGCAGCCATTTCCACTTGACCAAAAATGTGAGGACGTATTATTTCTATGGTTTATCATCGCAAAATTTTTAAATGGTTAGGCTGTGGATATGGAAGCATTTCAATCGCTTGGAACCGCAGGATCTCTGACGACAGATCAACAAAAGGATCTCGCCAATATCACGATTGATAGTTTCGTCGATCCGCTCGAAGTTGAAGATTTACAAGTTGTCTTTGAAAGAAAATTCGTGAGCGCTAAAGTAAGTTTCTCATTTGATTCACGCACAGCATCATTTCTTCAATTGCCATCTTGTTAACCGTTTGTGGATCCTCATTGTTTCAGATCAATGTAGCCCTCAACTTGCTCGAATGCGTTTTAAAGCATAAAGAAAAGTGGTAACTTTTATAATTTTTGTTTTTTGTAAAGCAATAGGCCGCCATCATCAATAAAATACATAAAAATTTTTCTAATGAAATTATATTATACTATACGAATTCAATTTATCAATAAAGCTACTAGAAATGACCTCCGTGTCAATACCTCTGCCAGCAGAACACGGGTGTTTCTAATCTGTTTTACCCGATTTGTAATTTCCTATAAACTCTGGATATTATTCAAGCAGTAAAAAGGATGAAACCGCGAAGCATTTCTTGGACAGCAGTTGTTGAGTTGCTTGAAAATCTCTCAAGTATTTACTAGGAAGTCATTATGTGGAGGATTATAACGTGTATTTATTTGCAAAATATTTATAATTATCAAGTGGGCTGATCCAACATTGATATGTAGAAATTGCTTCTTATGTTTTCACTCTGATTTGGTGGTAGAAAACAGAATCTTAATATCTCAGCTGAATTATAGCCATGATGGGCTTTACTTTGAAAAAAAGAATAATGAAAAAAGTCCTGAGGTTTTTCTTCAGTGTTATCGTGTCTCAATGGACATCACTCCTTAAGATTCTTGAGCAACACATTGTTTCACGATTTTCGTGTGCCAAATGTTCAACTATTTCTGGTGATGTTCAACCTCAAGAAAGGTGCTCAGCAATATTTCGCTTATAGTCGGATAGAAAAGAATTTTCTAATGAACTTAGTTATTGCAGACAACGTCGTGTGGAGGATTTTAATAAATCTCCAAATGGAATCAATATTATGTTAATATCAATCTCGGCTGGTGGTGTAGGATTGAATCTCACTGGAGGTAAATAATGAGCAAGAAGCTTTTTTGAATACTGTTCATGAGAAGCTATTGAAACAAACTTCAATTCTTCAAGAAGCATATATTTTTGGTCAATTGTTCGTTTTAAACATTTTAGGAAACCATTTAATTCTTATGGATCTTCATTGGAATCCTGCCTTAGAACTTCAGGCACGGGATCGTATTCATAGAATGGGCCAAACTAGAGAGGTCCACATCCATAAGTAAGTAGAGTGTACAGTGATCTCGAAAACATCTTCGTTTATTAGACACTACTTATTCCAGATTGGTGATCGAAAGGTCAATTGAAGAGCGCGTTTTAGCTTTGCAGATGAAAAAAATGAAACTTGCCACCAACGTCTTGAAGGGGTTTGTTTGGTTTTGTTCTCCTTTTAGTTTGCAACTGCTTCAATACTTCCATTAACCGATAAACGTCGTATTTTGGAAGTCCTGATAAATTTTACGCTATTTCAGAGCTGTATCAAAAGGAAACATGGTTCTAACTATGACGGATTTGAAGTTTTTGTTTGATTTAGATTTGAAGTCATAGCTTTGATATTTTGTCTGATCGTTGTAATGGAATCACGAGTTCATAATGTCGAATTATTTTACATTAGATGAGTGAATGAATCCTTTGAAGAGTCTCTCGCAGTAAGTCTAAGCTACTTTTTGTTACAGTTAATGTTCATCAACAGCTTACTCCACCTAACTTTTGCTTTAATCATGTAATTCAGTTTCAAATTTTTGTTCATTCAAATCATCACAATAACTAAGCGCTTCCATTGATTGTTGCAGTCTGATTGGCAACATCGTTACATCTGCCAGTCCTCTTCCATAATCTGTTGATAATTTGACTAAGAAGTTAGATTGTTCTTAAAACAAAAATTCTTTATCAATCGCAATCTGACGACTTAATTACACTGCGTGAAGTAGGCCTTAGTCGATTTTTTGATAGTGTATTTCTGTGAACTGCTTTTTTAATTGAGGTAGTGAGAGACGGGTCAAAGCTGTTTGGTTGCAATGTGATTTTTATATTAGTCGTCCGCAGCGAATTCACTCTTACATCAAATTTCGAGCTTGATCATATGTTAATATAATTCAATGGATGATAATCCCAGTGTGAATAGCTTTCAATACACACTAATCAAAAAGTCGTGCTTCAAACGTAAATGTATTTTACGCCTACTGTTTTTTGCTCAAAATAACCGTGCACAAAATGCTTTATTATTTTGAAATCTTTTTTCCCTAAAGATTCGTTGTCATCTCTCCATCATGCAATGAAACAGATTTCTCAGAAGTCCGTAGTCCATCATTCTAAAGCTTTCGATCAGACCTTTCGATTATGTAACCTCTTTGAAGAATATTCCATGCGGTACAGCATGTTCGATATCTTTCATCGTCTGCGCGATACCTTCAAGGAAACCAATCTCTACGAACATCGATGAAATTTATCTACAATGGTAAGTCTTTCGATTTTTATTTTCAATTATTTTCTCACTTGATACTTGAATTTTCATTTGCAATATTGATCTGTTTTTTTTCCTGACAGACTTTGTGTAATTAGTTTTCCATTTGCGGTATGAGCTTTTATCGTTGCATTCTATTGTATTATAGATTTTTTGGTTAAGCATTCATTCTCACTGAAACCACTCAAATTGCTTTGTATTATTTTATATACTACTGATTAGTGCCTATTAGTAGAATTGTTCGTTCCGTTCTATTGTTTGTTTGTTCTTCACAGTTGCTTCTGTTTCTGTTCAAATCGTTTGAGACCAAACATTTGTCGAATGTGTTGACCGGTGTTCTAATATTTTTCATGGCTAATTTTGATTGCATTTCCATTAATTGTAGGTATAGTAACATTTTCATTTGTAACTATGTGAAAGTGTTTCTGTTTGTTTGTAAATAAATGTGAATACATTTTCGTCAATATCCTTTGCAGTACTCAGACCTATTGCTTCAGTTGGTACTACTCACGCTCTATGGTACCAGAAATGAGCTTAAAATTAATCAAACGAGGTCAAAGCTGTTATGTTGGATTGCGAGTATGTCAAGTTAAGTTCATAACTATATGGGAAGGCTTGAAACACTTGCGAAAGTTACGAACCATCTATAACGAGTATTTTAGCAGCATTCTATAGGAGAATTCGTCCAAAATTGTACTATTCTTGAGGACTGCGATATAGAAGCCATTCATATTGAACAACTAAGTTTTATTGAACATCTGTCAGACCACACACAGATATACTCCAGTAGAAGAACATCGTTTATTCATGTCAACCAGTTAGAATAAATGGAAGGAATACCGTTTTTCTATACTTATGATTCTTTATTGGTTAGAAACAACTGTTTATAGTTACTTTTGACGTTGTACATTAGCTTACTGTTAGCCCATTCTATAAATGCTGTGGAGTCAACACTATTACTTTATAAAATATTAAAGTTACATTTCCGGGTTGTTGTAGAACTTTTTGTATAGCAATTACTTGGATGAGTGCTGAAATCGAACAGCGAGCACGATATTGTTTGTCCTAAAGTAAGAGGTATATTGATGCTAATAGAAGTAAGTGCAACCCAGGTGGATCCACAGGAAGCAATCAATAGTTCAACTTATCTTTCCCACACTAATTTTACTGTATAGAGTCCATAATTATGATAATGAGTTTTGTTATACTAAACGAACGATTCCTTCTTCGTAGATCATAGGCCTCTCTGAGTAAAGCACAGGAACGAAAATTGAAACCATAAAAGTCGTCAATGAATGTTCATAGTAGTGGAAAAACACAGACTTCGGTTATTATTGATTGAAAGTGATCTTTTATCATGAATTCACAGTTAAAGTAAAAGGTAGTTATACCATGAATATAATACAATGATGTTCAGTTACAATAGCAGCTATATGTAACTTTATTGAACCATGAATAGATTTGAGGAAAAAAGCATGATATGCCTACGGTTGAAGCTGTGTCGACACTAGTAGATCAATCGATGGTGCTACATCAATTTCCATTGTTTCCTCATGGTATACGAAATTCTCAGCTGTCTAAAATATTGCTCACTTTTAAATGAGAAGAGGAGAAAAGAAAACAACTCTTCAATATGTAAACTTTCTCTTAACGTACTCCTTTTTCAAGCAAACGCTCAGAACTAGAAGATAGCAAATCGGCATTTGAGTTGCTCAGTTTGTTGCTACCATATACGACTTTCCTCTTCTAAACACAATTACCTTTTCCAAACATTCCTATTCTAAACACAATTACATTTTCCAAACAATCTGCCAAAATCCCAAACTGTTCTTCGGCGAAAAATTCCAATGTATGCTTTGAACATGAAGAATATGATGCGATGAAAGCAAACGGATTTCTTCTTACGTGTTGTGAAAGATCATTCAATCTAACATTAGCAAATAACGTCTCCTTGGCTTCTTTGCTTGACTGACGGATGGTCATTCGAAACAACATGGCACTAAAACGTCTTGTACGACATCTAAACGACTTCTCCTACAAGTACTACTATTGGCGAACAAGAGGGAATCAATCAGTAAAAAAATATCAAGTAGAAGTCGATATCAATACATCAAATGGAAGAATCACGTTTCTTCAACAACTATAAATGAATTGTAGGTTTCGTAGGGACCGTGTAAAGAGGAGAGAAAAGAAACTGAGGTCGCGCACTACACAAAATGAAAAACACTACTTATATATCTCTGGTGAGAGTAATTTGTCCTAAAATGATGAAGTTTATAGTCTTTATGTAAGGAAAACAGAACTACAGCAGTCCAGGATTAGACTCAAATAGTCGAGTGGAAGCTCGACACTTTTTTGTTTCGAATATCAATGACTCTTTACAAACTAGATGTATTTGGGTTAATGACAGTTTACGAGATCAAAATGGTTGCGGACTACTCGGATTGTTTGTAAAATATGAGTTTAGATAGTGAGTAGTCACTATATTACTATTGCAGGCGATAAAAACAAATGGAAAGTTCTACGCTATGAAATTCCCACAACAGTCGTCACATTATTTCTTGAGTTATTTAATTTTGAGAAAATTCATAGAGCTGCATGCCATTGAAGAACAATAAAAACGATTGCTGTTGAATTACAAATGACATGGGTGATGAATTTCACTCAAATTCCTCAAACGTCACGACTGCCCCTTTCGGAACGAAAAGTGCTGTGATTAGAAGTAGATCAAAAATCTTACCGAAATGCCAATCAGTTGGAGCACATTTAATTGATAACAGCTTGAACAATCGGATTACTTTTTTCAGTGTACATGAATTTTCTTATTGTTTGCTTTTCAGTTCTAAGATGTTCGTGTCTACTTTCTCCTCAAGAATCTTATGTTGGATCAGATTTATCAATGAGATTATTATTTATTCATTCAGTTGCCTTTCTTCCTGTCATCATCGATTCAATGTCGTCGTGTTTGGACTCTGTAGGACGAGGAGGAGGATATGAAGCTATAATGCTATTTATCATAATTTCGATTATAAAACTCATAGTGAAACTTGTCCCAAGTTCCGAGATAATGTGATTTTAGGTGTCCAGTAAAATTATGGCACCAGTCCTCTCTATTTCAGCAGTATTATTTGAAGTAACGCACTTAACAAATACGGATTTTGACATACAGTTGAATCTGTTGTTGTTCCATAAACCTGTTCACTCAAAATGAACGATTTCTCGTCAGATTCTGGTCTGTTGTGGGGCGTGAAGACTATTCATAATCACAGATTCTTCGACGCAATTAATGAGTTTATTAGACTTCGTTCAACCGAAACCACCTCGAATAGCTCCTCTCATAGTTAGCTTCCCTTTCCATATTCAAAACCGTCCTGTATCACCCACTTTTTCTGCAGGTAAAAGCTGGAATTTTAAAGATTTCATGGTGAAGTAGTCTGCGCTTAGTACTTATAGTTTGTAATTTATGGCTTCAAATTGGAAGCCGCGTGTTGTTCTGGATTTCTCCATGCTGGCGAACAAACAAAAAAATTGAAATGTTAACAATGATGGACTTCTTGTTTTGCTTTAGGGCGAAGTAAACCTCGCCGTTGAGGTCGTTCCGGATCCCCTTGCGACACCAAGCGAATCGCTCGGTTGACTATCGAAGCGATTACTGCGCATTTGAGTTCCAATTCACGATCTTCCTAAGCGAAATTGTGCTTATTGTTATTGACGTTGTTCCAGAAATTTTGGTTTAAATAACGTCTTTCATCAAACATAGTTTGATCTGCACCTTCAGAAATGGAAGCCAGCTTTCTTTAGGTCTCACGTGTGAATCTGATCTACTTTGACTGCTCGTTCAATAATTGAAAGCAATTATCAATTTCTACCTGTGTAGAACAGATTATAAAGCAGTCATGTATATACACCGAGTGGAATTTAATCCTTTGCGGCTCCTTCTTGTCCTATTTTAGTACTAAATTAATTAAACTCTAGTCTGTTCCACCTATAAGCATTATCACCAAAAATCTTGAGCATTAAAGTTTATGAAACTGTTAAAAACTCGCGTACTGGCTTTACCAGCGAATCAATGGCTTTTCGGCTTCAATAGCATCTAAGAGCGATGACATCAAACTGGTGACATAAAATGTAGAGAATACTCTGTCGAGTAATCTCTACTTTATCACCCAAATTACATGCAAAGTAAAAACATATTAATTATTATATTAATTTGTGGTTTATGAGTCATCGTATCGAAACTTAGAAATGGTGGAGGTAAACGAAAGTGCAAATGTCCTGATTTATAAAAGGTCATAATTTCGACATGCCTCTGGAAAGGATCATAAAGGGCATAATTTCGAAAATATTTCTGGAAATGAACTTAGCTGACTATCATAGCTGACTACAATTAAAAGGACATTATTTCCTCATACCGAAGTCTCCGCCTCCTCCCTATATAAGCAGTTACGGTAAACATCTCCTCCATTGT
>KN717236.1:814-15572 GCA_000816705.1 Dictyocaulus viviparus | reverse complement strand
GTACTCACCTTTAGATATGGCTTTCCTCTAGTGTTTGGGGAGGCAACCGTTCCTACTAACCGTGCAAAAGAAACCCCCTATCCTTCACGGTTAGTGATAATGTTTGATTGAACGGACCACACAATTGGCATAGACTTTTTAGGTTCTGATGAAGGCGATTTTGCCAAAACGTTAGCCTATCTGTGTGTTGTATTGTCTTTACAATAAAACACTGTTTACCAACCTCGAGTATTGCTAAACAAAGATATAATCAAAATATTATAGAAATGTATCTTCAAAGCACAGATTGAATATTGGAGAAAATAAATGTTATGATTGAGTATGTTGTAACTAGTATTGCTAAATGTAACATATAGGTACGGCGTGTATTACAAATTTTGGACTTTCAATCAAGTCATTACAAGAAAACTAGGAACATTTTAGGCAATTTCGAAGTACACCCTGAAGCCTGGGTAATTAAGCTTTACGTGCTTCCGTTGATGTTGACAACGCTACGGTTGATCAAGGAGCTGAGTGCGTACCTATTTCGGAAGTCGGAGACAAATTCAATTACATAAATGTTGTTCTATTGATAGTGATAGTCCGCTTGACGTCAAACCATGATAGTTAACCATTCATCAAAACAATATATAAAAAGGATACAACATCGTAATAATGAGAAATCAAAAATTGATATAATGGGCTTGTAATACAGAATTATAAGAAAGTTATTATCCAATGAGGTTATATTTGTTTGGCAAATGCAAAAGGTACGGAGAATAATATTCACGGTTGCCTGAGACTAAATATATAATAAAACAACAATATCAAAGTAAATGCAAAAGGTGAAACGAGATTGTATTGGAGGTCATGTTTAGAGAGTATGGGCTTAGTGGCTTACCGTAACTCTTTTTATAGGGAGGAAGCGGAGACTTCAGGATCTTGAAAGAATGTCTTTTTCTGTCCCACAGTTGGTCCCTCTTCCATGCTGATGCTAAAAAGCAATCAAAATTTCCAAATGTTAATGCCTTTTTGTTGATTTGGACAGTTCATCTTTTTGATTTGGATGCTTGCGCTTTTTGACCACCAAATCGAAAAATCAATTGTCAGTAGGTATATGAAAAGTGGCGCGTTATAATGTCATCACCCCTTTAAGAGGGAATTATGACATATATGAATATTAAAAATCATGAAAAAAAAACTTGAAACTACCCAATAATATCAATCGTTATTGGACAACGAATCAAAAAAAAATGTGGATAGAGACAGTATTCTTGAGAATTTTTTTTGTAATATTTTTAAAAATTATCGTGGAATTATTTACTAACTCTACTGAGTATCAGTGGAAATAGTTGAGAAGTTTTATTCAAATTTTAAATCATTTCAAACGTGCAAATATTACAAGATGACTTTCTTCAAACGATTTAAGGTGTCAACGTGACAGCAAGGTTTTCCTAAAATTTCTATTTCAAAACGGCAACCTAGCCAATGGTTCACCTATCAAGAAATGTGACGGCATCGATAACGCAAAGATGTTTACAGCAGTTAAAAAATGCTGATTTATATTTTGAATGATAAGGTAGCATAGCGCGGTAGGAAGTTGCCAACTCCACAGACGTTGTTAATGTCAGAGTTTATCCTTTCCAACCTGATATGAGCGATAGCTTTTAGTACAGCAGCCGTTGGGATAAGCAATTATTCCAATAAGTCGTTATTAATCTAATCTATAAGTTGTAATCATAGAATGCTTATGTTTTTATATTCTCCTTGATATGTGCATATTATGGTTATTGATCTCTTAGTATACCTAATATAACTTAGATAGGTGATCTCGGGATCAGCAGGTGGTCAGATATCGCTCCTTCAATCGCAGAAATCAACGAAGATATGATGATGTGCAAAATGGGTCGTCTTGCCATATTTACATACTGCACATTGCTTTTTCCTATTTTTTCCACATATACGCTACCTCCAACTGGTATCATAAGTCCCTCTGATGTGAGTGTTTTTGATCTACCATTTAAAACTGTAAATAATTTACTAAAGAGAAAATCCATTCTAATTTTGAAAACAGGATAGTGATGCTAACATTTTTGATCATTGGGTGCCTAGATGTCTTGATCATAAGATACATTTACCAAAAAACAAAATGGTACGAGTTTTAAAATTCCATACTAAAGGTCTACGTCGGCTTGAGGTAAGAATTTTTGTGATGACTATTTTAAAATTTTTGGATAAAATTTTAGCTTTTTATCGTCTTTCCATCAACTGCTTCAATACGTGAGCTGTTTGGTGATTCAGTATAATCCCTTTTAATCATTTAACATCGACATCCATCAGATCTTAACAATAATTTTTGAACTCCAATACGTGAGAGGAAAAGAGGTTGGTCAACGCCAAATCTTATCTTAACTTCTTATGATAGCTTATGACGGCTTTGTATCCACTGAAAATAAGCGAAGCATTGAGTGATAATAAATGAAGGAACTTGTGAAGCATTGAGTTTCATAACACATTGGACCAGAAATGTAAGATGCGGATTGGAGTTTCGGCTGAGGTTTTGAGCATCATGATTAACTCAACATCCTAGGGATATATTCAAAATTGTTTCTAATATAGTGAAACGCTACGGGTTATACACGAAACTATAATTTCCGTAACATTTTCTTAATAACACGAACGTATCAATAGTGAATAAATACTCCTCTATTAAAACGAGATAAAACATGAAATTGGAAACAGAAAATAGCAGTATCGAAATGGTGTTCCTTTTAGAGGCAAAAAAAAACTACCAGCCTCCTTTCAAAATGGTAAGTTTTGAGCGGTAGAATACTGATTTTATGATTGTCATAGATTTTTCATTCTGTAGTTCACTCAAAACATTTTGCTCTACATCTAGATTTATATCATATGAGGTTAGAGCGTATAGTTACTTCATTGTTTTGACGGCCTTCATTCCAGATTGATGCCATGATTCGACAATGCTTTCAAACTCTTTGCAAAGACTGGATGTCAGAATGTCACTGGTACTGCGATGCAGTGAAAAACGATGTTAGTTAGATTCTCGATGTTCAACCTCAAACTACATTGCATTCATTTAGACTTAACTATTTTTTTTTCATGGCAAATGAGATACGTTACGTTTAAAAATGTGCTAACTCTTTTTATGACTAGTATAGAAGACGAAAAGATCAATAGAATTATTTGGCTTTTCATACGTGTCGCGAAAAATCTTTTGATTGGTTATAATCTATACTGTGCAAAGATCCAAAAACAAATTGTTTTGCTTTATCGTAGAGTCACTGGTTAAAAAAATAACTGTTATTCCATAATTGATTCTATCTCTAAACTACAGTATTTGTGTTGACCTATCATGATGGGTGATTTGAGAGTATACCGTAGTTACAAGTGACTAAATAATCGTAAATAACTAATTCACATAACTAGTGAGTTAATCACTTGATCAGTCATTCGTACTCATACACCTACCTGTATTGTTTATTTAGCTTTGAATCGAATTTCTGTGCATCGATTGTTGTAGATCAATTCAGAATCATCTTCGACGTTGCAAGGATTGTTTAAGTTGGCGTGGACAGCAATGTATAGACTGCTTCGACATATAAGCTTAAATGTCATTTTTATTTATTTTAGCGATGAGGCTCTGTTTTCGTTTGAAATTTGTAGGTGATTGTTACAATATTCTTGACTATAACTATACAAGGCATTTCAAATTGAGTTTACTCCAGTGTTCTACAACGTGATTGAATAAAGTGCGTCAGTGAACGTTTCGTCATTTGAAGTCAAAATTTTCACTTAAATACTGCCTGAAAGTCTACCACTTAACCATTTTCAACGAAAAAACATCAAATTGTTGCGAACATAAATATATGTAAATGAAATGGATTGAATACATTATCAAGTTGTTTTTATAACACTAACACAGTACGGCACATATGTTTCTCTCCAACTGATGCCTCAAGGTAGGAAAAAAGTTAGATTTAAATGGGTCACAAGAAAAGAACTATTATTCTGAAGACATAAACTTCTTTTGAAATGACTGTCTTAGAATAGTGTGCAAGATAATTAGGACTAGATCATATTGTTAGTAGATCATATTTGATGTAAGTTGACTATCAAATTTAATTAGCAGTGATCACAGAGATCATTGCTGCTTTGTTATGAATACAACCACTTTGAGAGCTTTAGTTTTAGCAATGTGAAAATTTCCTCTTCAGAGTTTGAATGAATAAGGAATGAGGAATTGTATAGATGTGGATTTCGTAAAACTTGCAACAACAATAATAATACGCAATCGCAAAACAATGACGATACGTTGCGAAACTATTTATAAAGAAGTGTTCTGCAGTCTGATGAACAAAAACGAATTTGTCCAGCTGACGTCATTGATCAAACGACTAGTTAAGATCGATAGCACCATTCTCGTCACCAATGAATTATCATAGTATTATTTTTGGTGACAGAGCGTTAGAGTAACTAGCCGTAATGACAAGATCAAGTGCGTTGATCAAGAGCTTTGAACGTTATGGTATGAAAGCATGATGCACAAAAGAAACATTAGTGATTTACTTAATGAATAGGTGAATAAAATGCTACTCTTCGTTTTTACTATTCAAGGAAGACATAAAATATGCAAATTTTGTCAGTAATAAAACAAAAATCTCAATAGTTCGGCTCTCGGCTGTGTTACATTTTCTTGACGCCGATTGATTGCTACGTTGAAACCATAGTGTAAGTATTCGAACTATAATAGTTTATGCTTACTTAAATTCCTTCAAATCCCATCTCAGACACAGCGAAACATGAATCTACGTCTGCACGTCGTCATCATGATTTTCGCGATGGCATTCAATTTACAAGACCTGCTTAGCTAATATGTTTACAAGACCGTCCGATTAGCTACAGTTATTGTAAGCCTGTAAAACATATAAGATAAGATAGGATAATCCTTTGCGTTGGTCAATCCTTTGTGGTGGTATGTGCCTACGCATTTGTGTTCAACGTGATATCGTGCAAGTGGTTGAATGCGAGCCTGGTCTGTACAGTGGCTTGAGTTGACCATTCTTTACTAATTTCTCTGGAACGAATTCACCGACCCCAGAGAAATAACGGGTTTGGTAGGCCTAGAGTTGGCCGCGAATTCATATAGGCCCTAATCACAAAGCTTAGTATCTCAAGCGGAACTTGAACTCGAATCTCGAGATTCCCGGTCTGGTGTGCTGCACTAGCGAAGCCCTTCACCTGCGATTATTTAATACTTCACTTTATACTCCTAGGTGGATATATCATATTAGAAAATTGCATTTGGTTGATTTTCGTCACCTCAACTGCTTAAATATTCCGGTTTTTTAATTAGTTTCAAGATGCAAGAAAGTGGATTAGCCGCCTCTCCTAAAGCTTTCTTTTTGAGATAGTACGATAATCGGCTTATGAATCCATTGCTTCCGTTCTTCCATTTGCGAATTCTCCTGCAAATCTTACCTCATTTAATTCAATATAACAAATCAAAAAATTCTTATGCAATCGTTTCTGTTGAAGAAATTGATGTTGAAAATTTTTCATATATACGGTATTGAGTTGCTTGTAAAAAAAGCTATTTGATGGCTAATCGGATTCAAGCTTATATATTTATTGCGGCATAGTGAATTTTCCTCACGACGTAGTAGATCACTAAAGTACCCGTCATTGTGGAAAACGTCTTGTGGTTTTATTACTGGTTGTGTTTAATTGGCTGACTGCATCTATTTTTCAATATAAATTACTCCTAAAGCTTTTCATTCATCTTTATGGTATCAAAAATGCTTTTATGAGCTTCGTTCGCTCGTGGAATATGGAACCTTGAAGATTTATCTGCATAAATATCGTTATCAAAATTTCGCCCTCTTGAAAAGGAATCCCATAGAATTGTGACTTAAGAGCTAGAATCCATTGCTGTATCTCAGAGATCTAAAATAACTCATTGAAAAAAAGTGTTTTTAACTCTTTAGCTCCGAGTTCCTCAATGCAGAGACGTTATCGAATCGAGAAACAAAACAATTCGTTGTAATGACTGAATTTTAAAAGTTTTTTAGATTGTATAGCTTGTGCAAAGCAAACACCACTTATAGAACATCAGCGCCAAAAAATCCGCTTTTTGAACTCACTGCACCTCAGACAAACACATAGTTTGCTGCTAATTGTGTTTAGCTTACTCTAGAAAAAGTCACGCAATTTCGCTCTTAATCATTCCGAAATTTTCGAATGTTAAATATGTTGTTACTGCAAGTTGCTAAATTCTCTTATGAATACGGTACTATTATTTTTGTAATTCAAAATAACGTTCAATTTTAGGAAGAACGGCTCCTACCTTCCGACAGCTCATACATGGAGGTTAGTGATCTATTGTATTGAGTTCGATAGCCGTTTCAAAGTTGGGTGATGTACCTCAAACTTGGATAAATTAACTTTTATAAAAAATAGAAAAGAAATACAAACTACCGTATCGATCACAGTACGAAACAAAGTGTCCTTAACCTAATTTTGATTCAGTGAATGACATATTCTGAAAGAAATTGCAAATTCAAAACAGCTATGATTTTGTATATTTTGACCAAAAAAAAAGTTATTTGACTACTATAGGGAGGAAGTGAATTCATAGACTTTAGGAGTTAAAACAGCGCTTAAATCGGACATCTATTTCTTCTGATATGGATATTGATAGAATAATGAAAGAGACGAAGACGACCACCACTACAGAAGCACGTGAAACCATTTACTTTCGACCGCGTGAGGTAGATAGAATTTCTATACAAAAATTTGATCGCCTTATGTACCTTATATTTTATGCTTATGTACTTGAAGGTTTCGTTGAGAAGAGATGCAAGTCCTTCTGCTTTGGACATTCCGGTGGAAGTGAAGAGGCTATCGATCATGGATTCTCAAACCGATAAAAAAAGGTATTTATTCAATGTCAGTCTATTCTGCAATATCGAGTTGGTGACGTGGCAGCCATGATTTGTAAAAAAAAAAAAAAAAAACAAAGGAAAAGTGAGGAGAAAGAGAATCGATGATGAATTCATCGCCACTTTTCATGTATTCATTTTAAATGTAGCAAACTTCAATTGATATGGAAACAGATGTCTGCATTGTGAACTGAACCTTTGAGGGCAGGCGAATCGCTACAAATAGCGTTAGTTGGTTATAAAAGGTTTTCTATTAACTTAACATCATTAAGGATATTAGCAAGCACTGTCTAAGACTGTGAAGTATTCGGTATATGTAAGTCAAAAATGTTAAGATATTTCATGTGCACTTTGAAGATAGTCTTCCTTCGAACTCTTCAAAGAAAAAGGAGTTCGTAATAAATAGTATACGTTTTCCTTATAATGATAACGAAAAAATAAAGCTTAAAAAGATAACACTCATTAAATAACGACTTATAGGGTTCAGCCTGAACATCCATCTTCCGGTCAGATTGTAGATGGTGATGTAGCCGCAAAAAAGCAAAAATCGGTAATGAATGTTAACTGTTTCATTCATTAATTGAATTATGTTAAGCAATTAGGATGGTATTGAATAGAAACCTGATTAATCAACAGGCACACAATGTTTTTTAACTCTGAAAATTTTCGCGAAAATCGTTATCGATTCTACGTTTCGATGTTACAGACTGATTCGGTCGATGAATTGGTTACAAATTGTGATATTCTTGAAAACGAACTGAAAAGCTTGAATGATAAGAACAAGGAGCTAAGAAGAACATTTTTTGGGATTAAAGTTTGCTAATGATCTTTTCTCTATGTAACTACACTAATGTAGCTACATTTTATAGTTAATGCTTAAGGATGAAACGCCGATTCTAAGCACCTCTTCACCGCCACCAATGGTATCTGCAGGTCAAGAATGGAACTGCTCGAGGTGGCACCAAATTCAAATAGATTGATAATATGATGAGATCATAACAGTTTAGTGTGACAAAAAACAGTTCAGTTGTCGTCTCGAGTTTCAAGTTCACATGCTATGATTGAATAATCATAACCCTTAAGAAATAACTGTTACTTGTAACTAAATATATATATATATATATATATATATATATACCTTAATGGATTTGTGAGAATCAATTCTTGTTGTGTCGTTACAGCTCAACTACGTTACAGCCGTTAAAACGTGAGAAAAAACAGCTGTCTTTCATGTCACCTCCATCCGAATCAAAGGAAGTAAGTGAATATTCAATATTGAGGGAAAATATTTCGAACAATGTCTATGTCATACAGCATACAAACTAAGCTTTCGACTTAAATTAGAAAGCCATAATGGCGCTTCCAACAGTTAATAAATATTACCGGAACTAGTTTTTTCAATCTATTTTCTATTAATTAAAATAGTTTATAATGGTTGTAAAGTAATTTCATCACGAATTTTTTTTTCTAGGGAGATTCTCCTATCGTTGAAATATCGCCATCGCAGAAGAAAAGAAATGACAACGTCTTCAATTCCACTAAATAGAAATGAATGAGCAGCAAATTGGTTAATATTTTTATAAACATGAAAATATTCAGTGTTGTAGGATTTTTTGTACGACTTCTGTCATCAGTCAATTTCTCGCAGAATGTAATGCTTATTTGAGTTTAGAAAAAAGAAACTGTTTAAGTGCGTGAGTAATGAAAAAAAAAACAGATGGAGAAAGAAAACATTAAGCTTGAATAGAATCGGTCCAGTTAAGTGAAAACCAGAATTCCCTGGTAAGAAGAAGTAAAGATGTTTTTGAAAAAATAAATAATGGGAATGAATACACGGAAAAAAATGAAAAGAAGGAGGAAAAGGGAAATCCAAGATCACTCACATGGATGACACTTCTTTTCACTGAGTGATCTTCATCGAACATAGAGTGATGTATGCGAGTCCTAGTCCTATTCCATAGTCCTGAACTTGCATTCGTTTCCGTTCCCACTATCGTCAAGTTAAACCTAAGATTACATCGCCTCTTACATAGCGTCCTGCCGTTAAACCTGGAACACGACAGAAATTATAAGATGGAATAACAATTACTTTAATTACTTAAAACTCTGAAGCAGGCTTAGATGGGACATTCCCAATTCTGCCACTTCAGCTTATATAGTAGTCACCGGCCTGTATGGATTACGATTATATTGCCTCCGGATGTCTTTAATTCATAAAGGTTGTGGCGACTCCCAATAAGTTTGCTCTGAACTAAGTTTTTATGCCGAAATGAAAATTCCTAAGAGCACCTTTCAATTACGATGAGGCTTCGAACCATCTTGGAAACCAACCGTGGAGTTATGAAATAACGAAATTGGCATTAACGATAGACACCAGGATGTTGGAAGAGGAAAAAAAAAGGCGAAAGTGATGTGTTATTCGGATACTGGTTGTTTATTGTTCGTTTTGCCTAGGGAATAATATTCATATTTCCAATGAGCAGCCTCAAACGCAACTTTTTACCTCTCACTAGAACCTTTACTAGTTCAAATCTATAAGAACAGATTTAGTTATTCAATTTGAACTGCAAATAACAATAACAATTTGAGTCAATCACTCTATCTGTTATCACATTATATTGGAACAGCTTCAAAGTTATAATTATGAGACCTCTACCATGTTAATGAGCTTTAGTTTGAAATTGAACTAAGAGGAATTTTAAAAATTTTATTATTGTATGAACACAATTGCTAAAAACACTTTCGTTTCTTATGTAATAATGCTAGTATTACCTGTAATCGTAACAGACAACAAAACAACATAACATTCAGTACTTGTGACTAGAAATTCAGGACATAACTCGGAGAAATATGAGGGAAACTTTTATAACTTCAACAGAATTTATGATAGAAATTTCGAGAGAGGTACCGTAAAGAAGAAGAAGAACATAGGTGGTGTGGAGACGAAATTCATCAAGAAAAAATACATGGAAAAAGCTTGAATATATCACATTTTGAAAGACCCGCGTTTCGTAAAGCACAGGATTCCGGACAAATCGAACATTGTGGACATTGAGAAAGCCGTGGTTAGCGTAATGACGGAAAGTCGACGATTCGCCATTTTTCGATAACCTTAAAGCTTTCAATCAAATCATAAGAGTGATACGAGGAAAAAATCGACCATAATCGTTTTGAATTTCAGAATGTTCTCAACATTATTAAGCCTTTAGGTTCTTAATAAATTGAGTAATCATAGTGATTTGAAATCGGTAGAACACGAAACTTGTTGTAAGTGTTGTTTCAATTGAGAAATATTTTAAGAGTGCTTTGTTTAAAAACAAAGCCAAAAAACAGGACGAAAATGGTAAAGTCACATATGCTCTACAATAAAAAATTCTGAAATTTTAATGATTACAATCAATAGATAGATTGTCACTAACTTTATAGGAAGGATACAATCCGTCAGCTCCTGTTCTTCTGTTTACTCCTTTAGAAAAACCATCCCAATGATTTCCAGCAATTCCGATCACATCTCCAACACGTAGCTCAATTTCACCATTTCTCTCAGGATTATGATCTTCTACAGCTACCACTTCATGAGCTGAATTATATTAGCTTACTTTAAATAGTTAAAGTGTTTATGCAATGATAAAATCCTCTTCAAAACTACCATAAATGAATTCGTTCAGCTCGGAAAACAATATTAACAGAGATGCAATGAAATTTTATTATCTAATTATTCCAGAGTTCTGAAATGAGTTTGCGGTCTAATGTGTCAACTTGTTGATGTTTGTGGGTAAATCACACGAATCACAGACGATACAGTTTTTGACTCACAGAATGCCGCATGCTCTCGCAATGCTCACTATCTAAGGTGATTAGATGGGTGGAGAGCAACTACAGAAGGAAGCAGTGAGTGCTTTGAAAAGGGTTTAGCATGATTCTAATTTGTGAAATCATGCATGATGTGAAAATGATGGTCGGCAACTTCACTATCTTCGCTTCGTCGATGACATCGTATTCATTACATAAAATATTGAACAAGCCAAACAAGTGTTAACCGACTGTGAAAATGCTTACAGAGAAATTGGCCTAGAGATGAACTGCAACAAAATGGTGATAATGAGAAATAGACAAGTTTCTGATGCTTCATTAACGCTGAGCGAAGAGAATATCTAGAAATATTCAAGTGGTGAAATCAAATGGTGAGTATGATGAGCTACATTGCACAAGAGCTTCTTCTAAGAAGTGAACGAACCGATTGGGGTGCATACAAGAGCGTCGATGATATAGTGAAAGAGAATAAACAATATAAAATTGCATACCTACAGCGGCTCCTACTATTACTACCATGAATACAAATGATTTGCCATTATAAACATTAACTGAATATATTAAATCTGACCATGCTGTCCTCCAAAATAATAAATGTCATCGAGAGAGTGGAAGTGGTCACCGGCGTCTCCTTGCTGTATTTGCATCAATTCAAAACCCATTCGACAAACCTTGAAACGATTTAGTTTTTCTATATTAACTGTAAAGTTTTCTTAATGCAATGAGAATTAGCCTAAATTTTCTATCAATACAACAAAAATTTCCCGAAAGATCAAATAGAAGGAAACCAATATGAAATAATTGCTATGTTTATCTACAGTTCTATACCGTACTCATACATTTCTGAAGGCACCTCACAATGAGTTTCTCATTCATGCCATAGATTGTTTGATCTTCTGTAAACCTCACATTTCCTAGCTTCATTATACCGAGCAGTATTGTCGGATGATTTGATTTTTATTCACAGCAAAAGGATTCACTCGTATAAACCTCATTATTTTATAGTAAGGGAAAGAGCACGGAAAATATGACCTTTCCACGTTTGGAGCAAATTTAATTTTGAATAAGAGAACTTTATGGTAGACCTCACTTGAATAAAACACGTATGAAAAAACTTTGCATTATTTTGAACGACTTACCTGACTTGAGAAAGTGCAAACAATGTAGTCACAAAGGCTAAGCAATCGAATGTCTCGGATCACTCCATATAACGAACTTTCGGTGTAACGACTATCCAATTTCGCTGTATTTGCTGTTTTCTCGTCACCATACAATTCGTACTGTGCATACCTTATGTTCAATTACATTTATTTCTACTTTAAAATGAATAAATATATAGATGCTCACTTTTGCTTGATTTCCGAAAATACCGATGGATCATCAGTTGCGACGAAAATTCGACGAGTTATATTCCGCTTAACTCGTTTTTCCTGTATCTAGACACACCCAGCTTCCATTAAATACAGAAATAAAATTAGATATAGGATTTAAAAGTTACACCAAATTGATTCCATGTCTACATTGACGGTATAAGATAAGATAAGACAAGCATTGGCACTGATCAATCTGTTGTGGCAGGATGCACCTACACATTCATGTTCGATATGATATCATGGATGTTATTGAATGCGAGTCTACATAGTGACTTGAGCTGGTCACTCTCTATAGGTCGATGCTGTTTATCTCAACCAGATTTCTTTGGTACCTACTTTTTTGGTAATTTACCGACCTCGGAGGGATGGCAGATTTGGTAAGCCTGGGGACAGCTGCCAACTAATTCGGGCACGTGTCGTTGTGGCAGGACCACCACTGGCGCTACAGCCTGCCCTCATAAGATGCATTTATTCTTTGTAGAGAGCACCAAAACGTATCTGCTGTAGCGGAAGGTGTTGTGGTACTACATAACAAAATATGGAGCTATCCTTTATAAATGAATTAGATGAGCATTGCCGTTGTACGGCCAACATGCAACATCTTGACAGTAAGTTAACAGATTGTGACTCAAGTATCGAAAGGAGTTAGTATAAATGTTATTATCAGGCGCCACAGATATAGGTACATAAATTGTGCGCCTTTTAAAATTTCATACAAATAAGAAAAGCAAGTACAAATTAACTTGAGAATATTATGGAGAACTAACTTTATACCATATTTCCGTCCACTGCATGTATTCATCGACAGTGTGAAGAGCAGCTTCAGTACCGATTTTGTCGGTACGACGAATTTGAAGACCAACAATTGGCCCTGCAAAAGTATTGTATCACATAAAATAATACTTCGGAAAAATTCTAAGGTATATTTGAAACGAAATTAATAGCAGAACGTTGATATGTAGCTAGCGGTAACCTTTGCCGTAAGGAATTAAAGAAATCGATAATTTCAGCATTTTCGCTAATTGGTCGACGTTCCTCATCAGATACCACAGGAACTAAAGAGATAAGTCCATCATATTTAAATTATCATTTTAATTTTCTTAATGGAAAAAAAACTCACCTGACCAACAAAAAACGCAGGTGGATTTGAATGCAGCTTCAATAACTGTTCAGAAATCGGTCGTGGAATTGAGAGAGGAAGAAAATCAGGTCTGAAAAATATAGGAAGAAGAAAATTGGCCTTAATGAGATGATGCATGTGATTGAATAAAGGCTAGGGCAGAAAATGGTTGAGGTATATGTGATTGCCAGGCATAACACAGATGAGGTATATGTGTTTACCTTTGTGTCATACAATAACAATTTGTTGTACCCAACTATTTATCAAGATAGTAATCTCTCATCAAACCGAATGGTTTCGTTCTACTTTATCCACTTCCAAGGAATGAAGTACTTAGTTCACTAAGAGATTAAATATTAGAATGCTTGAATAATACTTATCCCTTATTTTTTGTGCTTCTGTCAGCAGATTCTGAATATCTCATCAAAATTAACCAGAAGCATAAGACAACTGTAGCCTAAGCGTTCAGAGCCTCAAAGATAATTGGAGTAATACTTACTTTTTTACCATCATGTCAACAATTCCAAGTAGAACAATACGTGCATTAGAACGTAAGGAAAATCGCTCCATTGTTTCCGACTGAAATACGGAAAAAAATACATACGAACTCATGTAGTTCCAATAATGGAGCAATAATTTCACTCTGTGGTGGACTACTACCTCCTTCTAATAATGTGGGCCATAAATTGGATTCGACAATTACTAAGAATTAATTGTTCTAAAATTAATTGTAATCGATTATCCATGGTTTCTTATTCTCTCTACCAGCTATAATGGATTATAATGGTCTCATACTTTCAAGATTAAAAACACAGTAAAATTCAATGGAATTTGAACAAACATCCCAAAAACTTCCGGTCTGGTGCACTACCAGTCTCGCTAATGAGGTCCTCGTTCTACGATCACTCAACACACTTTGCTTAGTTTCAGTACATAAACGGGTTTGATCTTTTGAGTCCATATCAGTATTGTAATCACTCTAGGTAGTCACTTAGATCACTAGGATTTCCGTTGATCATCGAAAGTGTCAAACGGACACCAATATAACCTTCATTTCTCCATATCGTGCGCAAGGGTTATCTACTGGATTTTTTTTGCTATAGAAATATATCGAGCGTCATAATTTTCTTCTAGTACCTTCATGTTAAGGTCTGACCATCAGACTGATGGCTTCCTGGACCGCGTTTGAAGTCTAGTTGACTCCAATCACTTACAGTTCGTGCTCACCGTTCATCATTCATACGCTTCACGTGTCTGACCCACGTATTTTTGATAGCATTAAGTTCAGAATTTCAGATTTTCACGGACACTTTTGTGATGCAGTAGACGTCTGGCATCACTCTTGAATGCATTCCCATAGTGAAAAATGTGTGTTGTGGGTGGAATTCATGAATGGTTACGATCAATATCACTCCAATAGCTTCTATGTACAGAAGTGCAGCATTTACAGTAGTTACTTATTGACAAGGAAAGTTTCGGCCTATGATAAAGATTTTGAACGTCAGGTTAATTCT
>KN717226.1:0-10362 GCA_000816705.1 Dictyocaulus viviparus | reverse complement strand
CAATAAATATTTATATCCTTATTATTATTCTGCTATGCTATTGTTAAAAAATATTCAAAAATAGAAATTGTAACTGCCCGAGCCTCATTAAGATCCTTTCCAGATATTCAGCACAAAAATTTTCAAAAACATCTATATACATAAGAACTGCATAAAACGTGTTCATGAAAAATTTCAAGCTTTCATGTAGGAGATATTGGAAAAGCCTGGCAAAGCGGTAATCGATGAAGCAGGTCATACTGCTTACTTCTTAGTCGGAACAGCATCCAACATTTCTTGAACTGGAACACAACTGGTTACAAAAATGGATTACTTAGGAAGACGCTGTGATGGAAAAGACATTTTGTGAAGACGGGAAACCGAGCTCTTCCACCTCTAGCCTCAATCAGAGTTTTAATAAGAGGATGTTGAGTATGTGGTGGGATATTCCAGGACCAATACACTATGAACTTTTTAGAATCGAGCGAAAAACTTATTTAGGAGTCCTGTCGGTAACTGGATAATTTAAACACAGCAGTAGTAGAAAAGAGTTTAGCGATGTTCAGTAGTAAGGAAGAACATTATAGAGTATGATGGTAATCTCAGGCTACATACTGCTTTGGGGACTCTTCATAAAATCGTAGAATTAGGCCAGAAAGTCCTGTCCCTTCCACCATATACCCCGGATTTAGCATCCTTTCGCTATCACTTGTTTCTATCACTACAAAATTTTGAAAGGCTAAAAAATTCAAGAATGCAAAAGACCAGACAAGCACTTTTTTCAATTTCTGCATTAAAAGATTGCCCGCAAGCTAAATAATGATTGTAATTGTACAACGTAATAAAGTTCTTTGGTGGTAAGAAAAATATGTAATTGTATTCGTCATTTGGACAAAATACGTGAGGCAAAGCTATCGACATACGCAGCATGATGTCTAAATTGTGTGTGTTGCGTCGTTTGTTTCGCTGTAATAGCTATAAACACTACAACCTTTTGTAAGCTATGAAGCGAATTCCTAAATTCATACATGTATGTGATTATGAAAATTTGCATCGTACCTTTTTACAACAGGCCCGCAGTGGCGCAGTGGTGGAGGTGCCATGGCGACAAGCCGGCCCGAATCAGTTCGAAGCTGCTCCTCAGTCCAACCAAACTCATTATACCTCAGGGGTCGGTAAATTATTACCAGAGAAATCTGGGTATGATAACTAGCACTGACTTAATGAACAGTGGTCAAGTTAAGTCACTATATAGACCAGGCTCGCATTCGATCACCACGATATCACATTTATGCAATTGCTTGGGTTCAGTAGTCGTTAAGTTTGCTCCAAACTTGGGTGGTTTCACCTCAAACTTGGGTAATTAAACTTATTAAAACACATGAAAATAATACATCGAGATTACAATAGCGATAAATCAAAATAAATAAAATAGGACTATCATAATAATAACTTGAGACTGTGTTTAAGAAATCAGATAACATTTGTTGGTAAAATACAATAGAAGGGAGATATGTAAAGCTCAACAAAAGGAATTACGTCATGAATTAATATATTGGGATTATCATATACAATTGTATGAAATTCGTAGCATTATGAGATAACGACAATCATTTTAATAGTAAAAGTGAGAGAAGGTTGAGTTAACAGTAATGAGTGAAGAGTACGGAAGAGGTTTTTACTGTAAATGCTTACATAGGGATGGGGCGGAGACTAGAGACGTCTAAACAATATCCCTTTTTGATGCCGATACCAGGGGCTAATGACGATGTCGAAATACTTATGACCTTTTATGAATCAGAACAGTTGCCCTATTACTTGCCTTGACAGCGTGACTATTCACAGAAAATAAATTAATGTAATGTATATGAAAAGTCTCTAATTTGCATGTAATTTGAACGATAAAGTAGAGATTACTCGAGAGAGAATTCTCTACAACGTTGAACACGACTGCGTAGACGCATCCCTCTACTGAGGAACGATAAACGCCAAAGCTCATCTTATCGTTATTAATGTAATCAAAGTTTTCTCAGTTTGACAATTTCATTCAACAGCACGATCTAGAAAATCTGCCACAACAAAAGATGATTAAAAATTATGCATAAAACAAAATTGTTCTAATGAGTGACAGTTTGTTAACAGAAATCCGAAAGCTGTAAATTTTTTGGTAATAAAGTACAAGTGTCAGGCGTATCATGGCTTTCGTTTGTTTTGTTAATCATGAATTTCGTAACGTGAATCTTTTACTCTTATTCTTAGCCAGAAAAAACCTCATGAAAGTTAAGATGGAGAAGCAGAGTAGTTTAGTGTGCTATTACATTTCTTTTGAATGAGGTTAATGACTATTTAAGCACCACAAAATTTTTGTGATCACCCCTGTTCGATAACAATTATTCCTGCGCTCTGCCATACACCCTAGATGTATTTTTTTTACAAACAAAGTCGACTTTGTGAATTATTTATATGGTTCGAATAGCTTTGCTTCGAATACAACCAACAAACAGAAAGCCTTGCAGCTTTTGTGCTCCATTGTCCTATAATATGTTGTATTTAGAGAGCCCAAATAAAAACGAATCACAAATAACGCGGTGGTGATCGGCGGCTGGCTTTGTTATCAAAAGTTGCATAGAAGAGCTATGAAAGAGCTTGTCGAATAAAGCGTCAGACAACGCAACTTCCTTTTTGGAGACCTCCTGTTCTTGCATAATGGGTGGATATGTTCATTAGAAATACCAAGAATCCCTGTCCAGCCAGCACTATCATAATAGTAGCTTAGAGTAGGGACTACTGGAAATATTAATGAGATCTATTCAATGTGTTGTCATGCTCCATCCGAGTATTCAAGTAATGTGCATTAAGTCTGTATCCACTATCAGCGAATTGAAGGTCTTCCACATATTCTTTAACTTAAATAGCACAAACTTCGTACTAATTGTTTTAATTTCTATTAAACATGATACTTTATAATGGTATAATGCTGGCCATTCAATAATTCTGAGTTAGCCACAAAACTTGTGATCATAAGCGGTACTCGAAATCGTACCTCTATGATTACCAGTCTGTTGTGCTACTCATTGAAGCTACTATCCATGTGGCTAAAATCATAACCTAACATAATTAATATTGGTTGTTACAATCAATATAATATAAGCAATGCTAAAAAAGAAGAAGAGCAACAATATAATATCAGTAAAATAAACAAAGATTCATTACAATAACGCGAACAACAGGTTATATGAGGAACAGGTCAAAAAATAGAAGAACTAAATGAATACTCTTTGTGGCAAAGTTCATTTGTTGAACAAACGGCGTTAAAAATAATTAGCTGTGATTAGCATTTCTGCGCTATCGCATTTTTCCGTCACGCGGTTGTGTATCCTCACTAGTGATGAAATAGATTGTCACCTCATACCTTGTAAGTGGGCCTTCATTTAAATGAAATGCCACATTAAGTGGGAATCATACACTGAGATTGATATAGTGAGCTTAGCTGGCATAATCTATCTTCTTTTAGAGATGCGCCACCGATTGCTTGTCATAATGTTATCGTGGACGTGTTTAATAGAGGTGCTCTATAAAATGACTTGAGAGGATCTGTCTGTTGCCAGATTAGTGCTGCTTACCCTCTCAGATTATTTTCGTACCAATTCACCGACCTCTGGTCGACGGAACGCTTTGTTGGCTCAGGTCTTGACACAAACCTCTTGTATACGGTATTTAAGTCCGCGTAACACGGAGGTCCCTCCTGTCACTGCGCTACTTGTCCTGTTATATAAACATTTTGATCAAAAATAATAGAATTAGAGTAAATATGCATATTTCAGTGTAGGTGTTAAATCAACAGAGAGTGCTTGATATTTATCGAGGATGTTTTCTATACTGATGCTTTTATATCTTCCACATTAACAGTAATTTGCTAGAATATATTAGGAGAGATAAGCTAAACCTGTGAGTTGATGGAAAGAAATGGTAAAAAACAACAGGTTCAATTCACCATGAAGATTATAGCTTGTAGATTTTCTCTGCATCGGAATCTTCCGTAGAAGACCTTCTGATGCATGCAAAGAAAATTAGGTACGACGTCATCGGACTGGCCGAAACGAGAAGACATCAGCCACTTAGCGTTGTGTACGACGCTGGAGAAGAACTGTTCCTTAGAACATGCGAAAGCAGAGGTGTCGGTGGCGTAGGTGATCCCGTTAATTTGAACTTGGTCATGAACATCGATTCGTTTGAACAATTAACGACTCGAATCGGACGTTTAATGTTGAAATCATGTCGTCTAACGCCGACTGTTACAATCTTTATCGTCTACACTCCTACTTCAAAGTACGATGAAGATGAAATCGAAACATTCCATATGGACTTGGAGAAGTTCCACAGCGAAGACAGCACATTCTACAAAGTCACTGTTGGCGACATTAATGCTAGAATTGGCTGTAGAAGAACGCCTGAAGAACGTCACGTTGTGATCCAGATTCGAATGGGGCGAGCGGCTATCAGAGTTTATCATGACAAACAAAATGTACCATGGTAACTCTCAATTTCAAAAGCCCCTTTTCCTGCGATGGACGTAGGAGAGCGTTCGCTATGCCCGCCGATGCTTAACAAATCACAAGACCAAGATGACGGCTCTCTGACGCCAGGACGGAACACTTACTTCCTCCAAAAAGGCGATGGAGAAAATCATCTACGATTACTACTCGAATCTCTTCGGTAGCCACGTTCGTCTACCTCCGTGTAATGAGAGGAAAGACGATTATGTTGTTTCAAACGTTCTTCCTCCCGAAATCCGACATGCAATTTCGTCGGTAAGAAATCGTACAGCTCCCTGGTCAGATAGGATTAGACCAGAACATCTGAATAGTTTACCGCCAGTTCTTATTAAAACACTGACTCAATTCTTTACACGCTACCTGTCCGAATGCAGAGTTCCAAGTCAATGGAAAACTAACAGGACCGTGTTGCTGCACAAAAAGGGAGACGTTCATGACCTTGGTAATTATCGTCCAATCAGATTGGTGTCAATAGTCTATGTACTTCTGACTCGATTCAACCTTAACAAGATTGGCAGAAGACTAGACAAAGAACAACCACGAGAATAGGTAGTGTTTCAAAAAGGGTTTAGCTTGATGGACGATAATGACACAACAACAAGATTCATAGAATTATCGCGAGAGTATAAGAAATGGTTATGTTTTATCTTCATCAATCTTAAAAAATTTCTCGATCTTGTAAACGCAGAAGCGTCGTATAAGCGTCGACTAATTAAGCGCTTTTGACTCGACAAATGCAGATTTTTCGTGAGTTATACAGGAATTTTACTACCAAAATTATCCCGTTCTATAAAAACATCATCATCAACGTTAAAAGAGAAGTTTGGCTAGGCGCTATTATTTCACTAAAGCTATTCACAACCACTCTTGAGAATATCATGCGAAAATTATAATGGGACGATAAGGGAGTGAAAATCGACGATCAGCAACTTCACCATTTTCGCTTCGCCGATGACATCGTATTCATTACACCAAATACGAAAGCAGGATGAACGTTCATTGAGCACAATACAACGCTCAATCGAAAGGGTAATGCTTGGCGTTTCCCGTATCACTCAGTTGAAAGAGGGAATACGAAGTTCCGATCTCCGTCAACGATCAAAAATCAGAGACGCAGTGGTGCACGCCAAGTTTTCGAAAATTAGGTGGGCCGGACACGTGATGCGCATGGATGATGACCGGTGGACACGAGCTGTAAGTGATTGGATTCCACTGGACATCAAACGCACTGCAGGAAGACCACTAGCCCGATGGTCTGACCTCATAACCGAGGCCCTAGAAAGGGATTATGATGCTCAACGAATCACTAGAGCGAAAAGAACTCACTGGACTACCCTTGCGCGCGACAGGGAAAAATGGATGTTTTACTGGTGTCCGCTCGACTTAGTCGATGATCAAAGGGAATCCAGGTGATATTTTCTCTGTCCTTGTGACGCACCTTATAAAGAAATCTACATGATAGCACATGCAGTGGAATGATATGCCATTAATGAAGCAATATGTCAGAAAAGAAAGGTAGCCGATCTTACCTACTAATTTGCACCTGAGTGGTTTGAATAACTCTTTTTGGAAGATTTTTCATGTTTCCCTGCAGTAGATCTCGCGTAAAAGTCTTATGTATAGATGGGTGCTTACCAAATCATGTATTCAAAGCATATATTACGTTGTATAATCGGTAATCAATAATTTTAAGTTCTCAAAATTATGCTTGCAGTTGCTTTGCACGCAACTCCTATATAGTTTGATTCGTGTGATGAGGAATGCTGATATTAACGGAATGTTCTCATTCCGGAAGATCTCGATCCTAGATAAAAAGTTCGTATTATGCAGTATTGTTGAGTTCATTCAATGATCATTAAAACTTCTTCAATTATGTTCAGAAACACACTTATTGGTTAAAATCAGCTTTGTGGCTATAATAGGCGCTTCATATCTAAGAAGCAGTACGTAGAATATTGTTAAGAGCCCGTGTCAATCTCACAATCATCTCAAGATTATGATCTTTTCTATTAATACTAGTACACTGTTAAGGTCGACTTCAAAAAAATTTTGGTTAAAAACCATGTGATGTTGCACATGGCCTTTTCATAATTACATGCATTTGCCACAATGCATTTCTCAAATAATATCTGTCAACACATATATGAATGTAAATCAGTGAATGCTCATTGCTAGCGATTTGTCGAATGATTCAAAATTGGAAGTAGAAGTGATATCTACATTAGCACTTGTTAAATATGATGACTTCGTAATTTTTGGTGTGCACTTACCTCATAGACGCGAACAAATGTCGATTGTTCCGCTCAAAATGTTTTGCTAACAGTGCTCAATCAATTATACCTGAACAGCTGCTTTTGAGTACATCATTACCGATCCGTTTTCATTTTAAAGTTTAACACATAACTCTCACGATCATATAAATACTTATTTAAATCACTTTATAGTATATAATTTTGTTTCAAATCTTTGATTTAACAATTTTGTCTACGTAGTCACAAAGCTTGCAATATAGTTTATCTTACAATAAGATCTAATAGATTCAAACTATTTAGATTTTCCTTGAAAAGAGATTTCGCTTATTGTAAATGCTAATATGAGTATAAGGTTACCATATCTCCCTTATGTCAATGAAGATCAGTGGTTGCTCTGAAGTTGTTTGGGATGTGTAAAGCAGACAGTTCTGGTGTAAAGTATTCATGATGTGTAAGATGTATACATTCACACGCTGAAAAGCTTTGGCTAAACTTGAATTAAGAAGTACTGATATTCTTTCTCCAGTTTCATGCGCCTCATCGTTATATATTAAGCAACTATTTGAAAAAAACTCTCAAGAGTAGTCTTTATTTTTTTATTTTTGATTACGTATATATATATTTAGAAGCAGATATATATCACATATTAGCTTTATTACCTAGGACTTGCAAATAATCATTATAGTCAATTCATTGTATAGCCATTGTACGTACCCCATCACCTGCCTCATGTTTTTGCCCTCGCAGCGTGCGGCATACAGTGCTTGTAAGCGTCTCACAGACTAAAACCTGCAGTATGGCTAGAAAATGTCACGCCCACAACATTACCACTTGCCTCCAAACGTTTCGCTGTACTTAGAATTTACAGTTCGTTTTTCAACAATTCTACTGCATTAGTTATTACCACTTAGTTGTAACATTGAACGTACTTGCTTTGCATAATCTTATTGTAATATCGCTGATATATTGCTAGTGTTAACCTCGCTTTATCGTTTCTGTTTAATTGTTGTTTTATATGAAGGTTGAATTACCCATGTTTGAGGTTTATCAGTCGACTCTTAGTTGGGTGGCAATTATTGTGACTGCTTCCGTTTTTGATGAAAAGAGTCACATCACTCAGTTCTGCTATTATATTAAGCATTGTCGATACAAAGGAGAAACTGTTTGATTACAGAACGTTGAGATTAAACGCAAACGGCAAATACAACTCATTCTAACACCAACCTTGACATACCTTTAGTCCATTTCACAGTTGTATTTTTTAAGCTAATTATTTTGTTGTGAAGGAACTTTGTCAAATTTGATTTAATGCATAAAAACACTCCTTTTGCATATGCTTAACTCATGCGTCTTTTTTTCTCTGTTCATATGTTGCACGGTTCTATTTTATTGATTTTGGTCATTTGATAGAAAAAAGCCGGTTGCTATTAATGTTGTTTATATTGAACTCAAATTATATCTAGTGATTAACTCTTCTATCAACAAATAGATTTTCTCTAAATTTCCAACAGAATTTGCATTGTTAAGGAATATAAAAATTTGAATAGGATAATTTTTGCTATAAATGACATTCTAGACAACAATGTAAAGAAGTATTGTGTATTACATCCGAATTGCACTAATATTTAGATTCGACCTATTACATTTAAATAATAACAGAGGTTCTTTTCACTGCTCAATTCTTCTTATTGTTATCAGAGGAAAGTTTTCTGAAGTATTATGTATCCGATGGATTTTTTGATCAAGGAGATTGAATAAGGCAGTGTGTTTGAAGAGTGTAGCGGTCTTTTGCTGTGCTTGTACATTCTGTTTCGGTCGTCTTTTCACTACAAAATTCTTATGTTAACGACTAAAACTTTTGGATAATGTATTATGATAGATATTCACATGCAGCATATTAGTGAAAGTGTTAACACGCCTGCCTCATTTTTAACGCGATATCATAAAGATATTGATTCAATGCGAGCATGGTTCATATAGTGATTTGAGGTTAATAACGTTCTTCAAGTTAGTACTGATTATCTCCTCAGATTTCTCTGGTACCAATTCACCGGCGCTGCAGCAATGATGGTTAAAAGACTGATGGCTAACGCCAAATAATTCGGGCCAACGTATCAAACTTTAAGTGCTACTCTCTACCACCACCAAAATATGACTTTTCGTAGTGGACAATGAAAAAACGTATAAACCGCAGAAGCGATAATCAAAGTAGGATAAATTCTCGATTTCGTAAGTGACGGTAATCAACAGAAATAGTTTTTTGATTTGTAAAATGCAATAGCAATGATTTATGTTTATTTAAAGCTGACGCTTCTATCATAAAACACTAGTCTTCGGTAATATAGAATACCTTTGTAGTAAATTTAAACTTCTCTTAATCAATTTGATATATAATTATTGAAATAGGAATCTCATCGCTAGTTTTCAATATGTGACTTTAGATTAGTTGACTAATTCCTATATCGAAATCTTTGCTTGATGTAATTATTCACACTTTAGTTTATTCTTAGCACTACACTCTAAAACCACCACTATTAAACAGGAACGAAAAGCACTACTTATTCTTGCTGATTCAAGTGTCCTTCAGAAGGTATTTGTATTGCATGTGTGATAATGTGGTTACACTAAGAAATGTATGATCAGAATTTCACAGAAAAAGGAAAATTTTAGTTCTACTTTTCAAACGAAAGAAGTTCGAAAGTTTTCATCGTTCTGTCGTTCAACAAAAAGCGGTAGAGGTGACGTTGGATCATTCCTTCTATTTTTTTCTTCTAGTTGAGAACTGACAGCTTCTGCTATGAATATGCTCGCGTGAGTAGCATGAATACCGTTAAACTTATGTCTATAAAGAGGTATAACTAATACATAAATTGCCTTCTTTTGAATATTTGACATAATGTGGGATTCATTCGACAGCGAATTTATCTAGTAGTTGTTTTTCGAATTTAGAAAATCTATATGACCTGTATGATACATTCCACTCTATGTAAAGATGTTCAAGAACTTTGTACTTTAATATGTGATATGAGAATGAATTTCCTCTTTTGCTTACTTGAAATGTGATGTACACAATACTAGTTGTTTCACAAGTGTAATCCTACTTTTCATTTTTTTTCGCGTCGGAAAGCATATGTCTTGCTACACCAAAAGGTTCAGTAGACGACAATGTCTTTGTTGAACAGTGTCGATAATATTGTTTATATCGTATACAATTTTCTTGCTTCCTAAGGCGTTGCTGATCCTCTGTATTGCTAATGTACGCTAGCTAAATGTAAGTATAATTATGGTTATTTTCGTTGCCTCTATTAAATTAGTTTCACTGAGAAAAAGCTGTGTAGCTCTATCAGCGTTCCACTATACTAGTTGAAATAAACACTTCCCTATCTAATAAAAAGTAAAGATTCGGTTAGAATACTTGTAATCTCTTCTAATTCCAATTTTTATAATATATCCTTTGCTATTCCTGTGTTTGAATATTTCCATGTGAAGACGAATATTTGGCCTTGACAGTAACTACAGTGTACGAACTAATTGTGAAATATGATCCATTATAATATTCAAATTTTGTGACACAT
>KN717219.1:0-11148 GCA_000816705.1 Dictyocaulus viviparus | reverse complement strand
CGCATTTTGCTTATGCCTAAAAACAAAGGATGCCACACTAGTTATATCTCAGTCGATTATAAAGTATAAAGAAAACTAATAGAATATATGGATACTATCTTCTAATAAAGAAATAACGAATAAAAATGAATACCTTTTGCATCTCATTGTAACGCATCTTCTGTGTGTGCCCATCAAACCGTTTGTAAGTGAAATCCACAAATTCGCCGCGATGACCAGGCTGATTTTCCGGCTTTTCTGGGACACTCAGAGCTGCTACAAGAATGAAAACAATAGCAAGATTAACTACGTGGTATCAATTTGTACTCAAATATTCTACAACAAAAAATTGAAACTTACGCCAACGCAAGTCGACGTCTGGGAAATCATCAAAGTTGCTAGTGTCATCGATGCTTTTCACTTCTACTCGGATTGGTGCTGGTCGCTCTCTGAAGAAATTAATTTCTCTAAATACGTTCATAGAAAACATTCTACCATCGCAGTAGCGAAAAATGAGTAGAATGCCATTTAATTAAAAAATCATATTATAACTTTTGCTAATAAGCGTGAAAGCTTTGATCAAGAAGGAATAAGTATTATTGTTGCGATATGGGCGCATTCTAGAAAAAGACTTCCTGTCTATGTCCAGATCAGATTTCATTGGGCATAATTAATGTATACACCTTTGCACACATGCAGTATTTCGACATTCCTTACAAACATCGCTTTTTAAGAAAGATAAGATAATTGTTAGCGTTGATCAATCCCTTGTGGTGGGATGCGCCCCCGCATTCATGTTCAACATGATATTGTGGAGGTGGTTGAATGCGTGCCTGGTCTATACAATGACTTGAGTTGACCACTCTTCACCAAGTCAGTGCCAGTTATCTTACCCAGACTCCTCTGGTACCAATTTACCGACCCCGGAGGGATGGTGGGCTTGGTAGGCCTGGGGGGCGGCCACGAACTGAATCGGCCGGCGTGTCACTGCGGCACCTCCACCGCTAAGCCACTGCGCCCCCTTTTTGAGGAAACCTCCCAAAAATTAAACGGCGCAGAAAAACCATATAGACTACGATTACCAAAACATCAAAACCATCCTGATGCACATCAAGAAAATCTATTTCCAGATGATAAACAGATGATTTGTCATTTGTGAGCACAGCACTCATTCTAGCCATAATAAATTGCATTTTTATCACAGAAATTTTTAATAAGTATAGAAATAAGGCACCTACGAAACAAAATTTCAAACCGTTGCAAATAAATTTGTTATACTGAACTTTTGCATGAAAGAAGCAAATAATAAAAGTCCCTTCCAAAAATACACAGAACAAAAGACTAAGGAAAAAGGAATGATAGTTAATGACATTCAGACTTCATTGACTTGAAAGTTGTTAGACAATGGGAAGCCAGCATGGACATCTGGTCACATTAGAAGAATGAGCACAGACACAACACCGGCACACCTAATCCAACAAAATACCAAGAAAGCTACTAGTTTGAAAAACACACAATGCCAACACTTTTGGAGCTGGAGAACACACAAAATTTGCATACTGTGAAAAAAACACATTTAATGTCTGCCCTATCCGTTCACCTGATATGGTTCCAATCAATACGCTTGAAAAATATACACTGTTTGATTTCTTCCAAGCCTCCATTGTGACCCATTCTTCGCTCTGCTTCGCAACAGAATCTCCTTATTGTCTACAATAGATACAAATGAACCGCACTAAATGATCTCATGTAAAAAAAATGAAATATAACCACAATTAGCAATATAGTTAAATAGATAACTAACTGTTTTTGCCTCAACACTTATAGGCATCTCAGGAGGGAAAACTAGAGTTTGCTGCCAATTCATCACTTTTCGATACGTTTCCTGAGGTGTTTCGGAGCAGAACGGTGGATATCCTAGTTTACAAAGGAATAAGTGACATGTGAAGAATTGAGTTACAATGAAAAGTATCCTTTACCAATGAGCATTTCATATAAAATAACGCCCAGGCTCCACCAATCACAGCTCTTTGTATAGCCATGCGGTTGGAATACTTCTGGAGCAATATAGTCCGGAGTACCCACCGTTGAATATGCCTATAAACAACATGCTATAACGTTTCATAGAAAAAAAAAACAGCGTGAATACTTCCGGACAAATGACATTAAGACAGCGTGATACAGACAGAGCGGCCACGTCAACAGCTAAGAAAAAAACTGCAAATGTTCGTGACAATTTCTCGTCATAAGTACCGATATTATGAAATTAAAAAAAAATTCTGCATCTGATAACAATAATCTTGAAAAAAGCTAAAATAATAATGGTCATACGAGCTACCTAAAAAATAATAAAAATCATGGATCGCTAAGCAAAATGAAACTAACGTAAGCTCTCCGATTCTTTTTCCATGTTTCTGCTTTGCGCTTGGATTCTATTGGCTTAGAGACAAAATCGGGAGGCAACTGTGAAGGCCAATTCCTACAAATCACGGCAAGGCTTATTACCTCAAAAAAAACTCCAACCACGCATTCTACCTATAGTGCTCAGTACGATGAATTTTTTTGAGACCAGTACACAACCCAAAGTCCGACAATTTCACATGACCCTAAAAATAAATACAATCAAAGATGTCTGCAGAAGTTAAATTACTAATAAACAAAGTGAAATGAAGAACCCTTGCGTCTAAGAGCAAATTATCAGGTTTTATGTCACGGTGAATGAAGTCTAAATTGTGAATGAATTGTATGGCTAGTGCTGCTTCTGCAATGTAGAATTGTGCAGCCTCTTCACTCAGAGTGTCCTTCTTAATTAACAAGGTCATCATGTCCCCTGAAATTAGAAAGGGTTAAAATCATGATTCTAAAAAAGATTAATATTAAACGTCTTTGAGATAAATAGCGCAATAAACGTTTTAAGCAATAATAAAGTTTGATTAGTAAAGTTTTGACTAGGCAGAAATTCGACGCTATTAAAGGTATTGCAAAGATCTCCAGATTTATGGAAAATCAGAATTATATGGTTGTCACTCGTTATAATTTACTGAACAACCACTTCTTATTTAATTCCAATGTCATTTGCAATTAAAAGTGAGGAATTAGATAAAGAGTCGAAAAAAGTGGATTCTTGCTTCAAAAATTAATCTTTATAAGATTGCAAGACTTCGAGTGGGTAATAGGTAGAACGTATAGAAATATGCAACTGTAGCATTTGTCCGAATATGATTCGTATGGTCACAATTCTTTTCCGCTTACGATGAGAGTAAGATTCTGATCTTTGAGAATCAAAATATACAGTAAACCACAACATCGACATAGCTCCCTGATTCTACTGCTGAATTAGTATATGATCATTTTGGGTTGTTGAGACTAAATCATATGCAATCACACCGACACCATATTATTTTTGCAAAACCTTTTTGGCTATCATTACTATTACAGCGAGCGTTACGTAACAAAAGGTCTGTTCTGACTAAAAAAAGGGGAAAATAATTCAAGAGTAAAGAAAAATTTTTGGTGGCACAGAGCACCACTGTTGTAATAAGCGAAGTAATGAAAGCAAAACCAAACTACAACAATATGAAACTTTAGCATCATGTTGCATTCTCAACCATTTTGGAATGTGGAGATAAATAAGAACTTCGAAAACGATAAAGAAAGAGAACATTTTAAAAAAAGACAGAAAAACATAAACAAGAAACAATAAGAAATCCGTAATATAAAACGGTGTGTTTTATTACCTCCAGGTAAGAATTCCATGACGAGATATAAATTGACGAAATCTTGGAATGAATAATACATTTTCACCACCCACTCACAATCCGCTTCAGACAAAATGTCTCGTTCTGCTCGGACATGGGCAGTCTAAAAACAAATATAAGTCGAAATAACGTGCTCTATGGATGGGGATCACATACTTGTTCTTTTTCCAGCATTTCACTTTTTCGGAGAATCTTCATTGCATAGATATGACCACTATCAATCTTTTGGACCAAGCGAACCTTACAAGCATAGACATTCAATGTATCAGATTCACTGCTTTCCGCTTTAAAGTAAAACTAAAATTCCATGACGCATAGTTTTGAAATTAAACAAGAATTTACTAGTTATAGCGAGAAAGTCGAAAAAAAAAGGAATAAGAAGAAAAAAACGCGGATAAAACAAGGTTTACAAAGTAGACAAAAACAACCTCTCCGAATGCTCCGCGTCCTATGACTTTCAAACTTTCAAAATCTGTTACTTCCAACCGAGTTCGTTTTAGACGAAGAAAATCCGTTTCCTTTGCATGCTGGATTTTCCGCCGTTTCTCCTTCTCATCCTCGCTAATACCTTGAAGCAACTAACAAACGATAAAAAGCACCAGTAGAAACAAAGATTAGAAAATGAATCTATAAAATAATAAAAATACCTTCAGCTATCATTTTTTCTTCGAGCTTTTTGGCACGTGAATCACGTTCTACGGACTGGGTAACTATTTGGGCATAATATGACTCAATTGCAAGTCTTGTCCGACTAGCTTTGTCTCTCATGAACTGCGATACCGCAAGCTTTTCTGTCATTCCTAGAATCGCATATCAACGAGAAAGTTATCTAACAGTCAAAAGAGGTATGACTCTATGACTCGAATAAGAATGGAAACACAAAAAAAATCCAAAATGTTACACTTCTAAAAATGTAAAGAAAAACAATCAAGCAAAACAATAAGGACAGTGGAACCAAACCAAGAAACAATGGATATAAACGGTAGAATGCAATAACAATCATTTGGTTGATTCAATAGTAGAACATTATGCGTAGCGTAATCGTCAAGGAATGACGATAGAGCGCGGTAACCGCATATTTGCCTTAAGTGTATCATTATAACGCCATTCGAAGCATAGTAGTCATCACCATCATGAGAAACAGAATAATAATTTTCCGTCATGCGCCTACATTACATAGGTTTTCGATTCAATTTTGAATAATGTGTTATAATTGTTGAAATAGCCATAGGCGACGGGAGGGTGTGTCCTTGACTGAGTCACAGATTGTTAGTGACGGTGGTAACATGTCTCTTCTCTGAATATTTCACAATCTCATACGATACGCCTAACTTTAAATAAATTTCAAGTGCACCTTTTTCATTCTGATAAGATGACAAACTGAGTTACAAATTGCTTAATTATCACTAACTACTATGGAAGCTATAAATGAAGCAATACGTGAACAAATTTCTTCATTAACCTCATCGTTCAATGCCGTTATCGATTTCAAAACATTAGTGCACAGTTCTATTCTTGAACAATGTGGTCTAATGCGACAAGTAAGCTATTTAATTGCATTTTTCCTTATATTTTCCATTGAAATACTTATTAATATTTGCTTTATAATATAAATCTATCTACTATCCTCTCGTTTGAGAATTTTTCATTATATCATATTTTTATCAAATTTCTTTCTATCTACCTTAGCGCTATTCAGTTTAAATTCAACATAATCAGTATGTCATATTTGTTTAAAATTGCTCTAAAATTATAAACACAGTTTTTAAAAAGGTATCTAAACAGTTAGCCATCAGGAAAATTTCAATTTGACCTTAAGTGTTGAATGCAATACGATATAACTAATAAAATAAGATTCACTAATAAACTTTATTGCGAGTTTGTATAATACGTTATCAGCCAGGCCTAATTACAACATGAAGACTGGTAAAATCTCTATGCAAACTTCATACGGTAAAAAAATATTTATGTTAATGTTGAGGTTAAATAGAAGTCACTCCTCCATGATTGATGCGTGCAGCAGTACTTTTTGCCTCAAATTTTTTTATCTCTCCATGTTTTACCCTTTCTTTCCTCGTTTTCATTCCAATATGCGTGGTTAAAGCTTGTTTAAAAATCATTCATAGTTTCAGATATTCATATCTTCATTTTTTTAAACTAGCCCTTACAGACTTTGTAACCTCATCTCATGACATACAGCTTTACATTGCGTTCCATGAAGATTTCGATAAAATTCAATACAATACACTTTTTATGCAAGTCACATCGACAATCCTCATTCCGTAAATCAATACTTGAGTAAGAAAAATGATCATACGAGTATAACTGATTTCGCTCAAATTCACTTATATTAATGAGAAAAAGAATTCGGACTCTTTCATTTCTCTTTAGGGTCCACTGTTTCATGTTGCTGTTGGCTATTTTTGGTGTTCATTGAATGTCTACCTTTTCATCGAATTTTTATTTCATTCCGCTCCTAAACATCAAATATTTGTACAACACATGAACTGTTGAGAGAAACCGTATTTACCTCGTATAGTCATATTTTGAGGTTTTCATTTTTAAACCTGTGTTAAACGAATATCATCTAAATTCGGTCGATCGACTATTAGAAAAAAACTGTTTGTTTAAAACACTTCCATTTAATCATCACTTTAAATCTTTCATTTGATTAAAAATTTTTCTTAATTTTCTCTAAAGCACGATTATTTTTTTTAGTTGAATTTACTATAATTCCTTTCTTGAGCTTCTTAAAAATATGTCAACTAAGTTAAGCTATAATTTGAGCAATTTTTATTTCATTGAGGCGAATTTTTTTTTGGAAGAGATGATTAACGGCTCGAAGAATCGCTGTAAAAAGACGTTGAACAGTTTAATGGAAGTCATTCAACCAGACATGCTTTTTTTTTTCTCATTAGAATTACAAGTGATAAAACTTAAAATAGTGGAAAGCTTTCAATATTGCGTCATTTAGATACGATAACATGTAAGTAGAGTTCATATTGGAGACAACTTTTTTCTTCAACATAGAGATAATGTTAACATTGGTTCTCATGATTCAGCTTACAATCTCTGTTTGATAGTAGCATAGAGGGCAAACTTCATATTAAAGTAAATATCAATATTATTATCAATCAATACTTTATTTCTTGATTTCTCTAGTACATCTCTGTACTACACGTATTCAATATGTATTCAAAATGGCACATGGCTCACGACAGTTTTAATAATTTTCAAACTGCTTTCTGTACTTTCTGTAGATGTTTTCAATTTCTTCTCTAAGATTCTCTATCATCATTCATTTTAATGGTTTTATATTGATTCTTCTAATATATACATTATAGATTGTAAAAATCATCTGTTTATTAAGATAAGATCTTATTTTCTTATAAATCTGTAACGACTTTCATCGTGACTGAGATCTTATCCGAATTTCATGAAACAAAAAAAAAAAATCTGTCATCCTGTTTGAGAGTATTTTTTATAGCAACGTTCTTGAGTGAAATCACATACATAGTGGTAGAACTTCTTCGCTGAGTTTCTTTCATCAGCTTCATAATTTTTCACTGGACAAGGTGTTTTTTTTTCTGCTCCAAAAGCTATTCAAAAAATTTTACTGACGACTTCCATACCTCAGTTAGAGGAGCAAAGATACCTCTAATGTTGACTTATACTTCCTGTTCTTCATCAGTTTATAACTGTTTTCTTCTTCTGTTCAGTATAATAATACAAGAAATGATATGTAAAGTGATTAAATTTGACACGGGATTATGTTATCTAAATAATTCGGTTTAACGCTACGCGACCGGTTTCAATTAGCGGTGTACTTAAACACGTTGGTTCAGTTACGCATTATCGACCGTTATACATTTCAAAATTTTCCTCCATTATGAGATCAAAATACTGAAAGCATTTAGAAAAATTTGACAATGAGAAGAGAATAAACATCGTGTTACAATCCATTATACCATGTAAGAACAAAGATTTAGTAGCCGTCTAATTTATGCGAAATAATGTCATATTCCAATTTCTTCAGCTTAGCACATAACTCAAAACTTCAAGAGGGACTCGGACTCAGATCGTAGATTATCCATTGATTACTTAATAATAACTGTTTCAAATATTATATGTTTGTTTGTTATTTAATAATAGTGAATAGTAATAATTGTTAGATCATTTATTATTATTATTAGATTACTCAGGGACATTTACTCAGGATAATTTTATTTGTAACTTATATTCTTAGGAAGAAGACTCGACTGTGGATGACTACAGAACTAATAACGAACCACATTTTCAAGAAGATATAAAACATAAGAAACAAGAAGATGAAGCTGAACTCTTACGAATATTTGCAGAAGGTGGATGTTTTACAATGTATTATAATTTAATTAATGCAAGTTTTTTCCGAAAATAAAATCTAAAGGAAGAAAACAATTCAATTCAGCGAGAAACACATCCAGATAGAAATCCACGACTTCTATGTTTTCGGTTCATTCAATATCGAAAATTTAACCCAAGAAATTTTAGCAAAAACTACAAAAGTACTAATGCTTTAGTAAAAATTAAATCATGCGTCTTTTAAATCCAATTCCTCAGAAGCAAGTGAAGCACTGAGTGATTGTAGACCGTGGACTTTGATATTGTAATCGTTATGCACAACAAACTGTGCATCTGTGAGTTTGGGTTCGAGTTTCGGGTCAGATTCCATTTTTTTCGCATCATTACAGACATTAAGATCTTATGTATTTTTCTGACTAGTAGCTTTAATTTTTTTAAATTGCAAAAGCACTGTTTTCTATGTATTTACTTTTTTTCTACAGACAATTTGGATCATTTTTTATGAATTATTCGTTATTGTTTTGCTCTAATATCTTTATTGATGCTGAGTTCATGGCAAAACTTGTATTACCTCAGGAGAAACCTCAGCAACCTGTTGTAGTGTTCTTTATGATTGAAATCAATTTTGTCTTGTCGAAACTTATCGTATCGTTACAGTAAGAAAATTGATATCGTAAAAATGACTATCAAAAATCTCTAAAATTGTTGCTTATTAAAATTTTGATATAGAATCAATTTCATTACATTCTACATTCTACAATTCATTCTACAATTTGACTTAATAGATTTTTTAACTTTAATTTCTTTTAAAAACAAAATTCTCCATATATTCTAATTTTATATTGTGGTGAAGAAATGCTTGTGATGTTGTCAAGCCGTGACGTACCATATCGTGATTTATTATAATTATTTAATTATTTTATTCAACTTAGCTTATTTTTAATTTATTGATTATTCATTGCTTGTTCTAGTATTTTGTTATCTATTTTGCCATTTCATTTATTATTTCTTATTCATTTAAATTTATCTTGTTGTTTTTTGTTACAAGTCAGTTCCTATTTATCGTAATTAAATACATGGAAGGGGGGTCCACTATCGGTGTGGTGGTGGTTGTGATGGTGGTGGTGGTGCCACGGTGACACGCAGGCCCCACAGATTGGCAGCAATCTTCCAGATTTATGAGCACGCCATTCCTCCGAGGTCGGTAAATTGGCACCAAAGAATTCAACTTAAGATGAACAGCATTGAAGTGGTGGCGAGTTAACACTCAAGTCACTGTATACACAAGCCTCGCATTCCACCACTTCTACGATACCACATTGTACACGTATCCGCAGATTTCAAAATTAGATCAAATTGTTGGGAGTTGACAAGTTCTTATTTATTTTTCCTCTGTAAATTTTGTTTACTTGAAGACGAAATCCCTGATTAGTGAATAGAAAGAAGAGCTTGAAAGGATAACTAATAGCATATTGTAGAAATGTTTATGAAATGTTTATGGCAAAAAAATTCTCCTCACAACCTTGCCTATTATGTGACAGTACTACTTTTAGTCGACAATAATTATTTGCTACATGATCAATTTCAAATTGAAAACTATTGGCCCTCTATGCAATTTCGAAAGTCGCATTGATAATTCATTCAAAATAACTGATTATTTGGCGTCAATTTTCGAGACCTGCAGGTGACTTGATTGCCGTTTTGGTTACAAAAAGCTGTCTGATCGTTAATCACTTTGTTTGTTGTTGAGGATTCAATTTCATCATTCATTTACATTAGACTAAACACTAGGTGATATGCTAAACTATATTCACTTTTTGTTCGTAACTCAATCCTAATACGCTACAGAGGATGTAGCTTTTCATTTGAATATCCTTAACTGAATGTTATATATTTATGTAAATAAAAATGCTTTCTCCTAATTAACCACCACTAGAAAGCAATCTCTATTGTCTGTCATCGTTCTATGATTTGTTAGCGCTAATGATTCCTCTGTGGTTCATCCAGTTGGACGTATGAAGGAGACACCGATGGTACTCATGCCGTATAGGAAGAATGCTGTTCATTCAATTATTCATCTCTTAAAAAGGATAAAAGAATTACGCACTCTACCCTACTAGCGTTCGAACTACTCTCAAGTACTCTTTTTATCTTATGAATGAAGATAAAAATTTGCCGTATCTCTTTATGTGGAGCAATTCATAAAATGATAGATGAAGAGGAAGCTGGAAAGCAACGAAATCACTATCAAGAAGTCAAAAAAGAGATTAGTTATATGAAGAAGTCTGTAAAACTTCGCTCTAACCTGATACGTTAAGTAGAGAGGCCTGGTCCGTAGATGATTCTAAGACCACTAATGTGAAAATAAGCATTTCGTGAGGACCGCGTTGTGGATACAATTCACACTCAACTTGACAATGCAGAATATTTGTCGATCAAGACAGAGAAGACTGGACAAAGTAAGTGCTAGTAATCTTATCCAGTTTCTTCTGACACCAATTTACCGACATCGGAAGGTTGACATTTGTGGTAGGTCTAGAGGCAAACGCGAACTAATTCGAACCTTCGTATCACTGTAGCACCTCGAGCAGTATGCCACTGCTCCTCAAACCAACATTATAACGTACCTACTGGCTTGGTATGTCATAACCAATTCTTTTCTCGTATTCTTTTAAAATATCAAAAAAATCATATCGATCTACAGTATGCGTAATTGTATTTAAAGGAACGCCTTCGTGTAATTGTACAGGTATATACACATTTACACATATACACACATGCGTAAGTATATAAATATGTATATATGCAATCAAAATTAGTATACATACATACATACATCCATAAATTTTCTTTGTGTGACCTTTCTAACTTGAATTTCATTTCGTTTCCTTTTGTCATCGATGCAAAAACAGAGGAGGGCAATTGCTATTGAAATACTCCGATACTAATTTGCTTTTTAATTTTTAATTAGCAATTTAAATATTTTCCATTTGAACTCTTCTATGCTCTCGTCTCGTTTTGAACGCGTTCTTATCCAAATTTAGCATCTCTAATTAAGCAATTTCGCTTA
>KN717214.1:6964-18962 GCA_000816705.1 Dictyocaulus viviparus | reverse complement strand
CTACAATGATTAAACGGTCGTGTCGTTATTGACTCACATTTGTTGTTGTTGTTGTTGTTGTTTAGAATCGTACTCGGAAATGGCAAGCAGAAATCAGTAGGAGGGAATCATTTGACAACTTGGTATACCGCAATGATTTATTTTTTGTTTAGAATATCAATGTGATATTGTTGCAAATTCAGAGGGAAAATTTCGTTTTGTGGAGACAAAACTCGGAACTCGAGAAGCTTCTGCAAAGCGCTGTTGAAATAAATTTGTCATTGAGAGTGGCATTTTTCAAAAGAGAGGTATGAAATATCCTCTTTATTGAGTTGAATTATCGTTCAATATATCATACGCTTCGACTGCTAGTGCAATTTTTGACGATTATCCTTTTTTTTCAGATTGAATCGTTATTATTAGGAAAAGAGATTTCTGAGCTTGAACTGTATCGTGCAAACGTCAATCAAAGCGTTGATGAACAAACAGATGTCCTTAACGATAGTCTCATTCAAGTATTATTTTTTCCTTTCCAGATTTATCAGACGGTCAAAAACATCTTAAGTAGTGTTCATTTGAGGATATCGAAGAGGGCTCATACGAGTGTACTTGCGGTTTCTGCTAGTCGAATAACGACGGTCTCAATTAAACCCTGTCTCATGTAATTTCAACGAACAAAATTCTATTATGATGTTTTTCGTTCGTTTGAAAATATGTGAATTTATGTTCTGTGCAATAAATCTTAATTGAATACAAAAGTGGTTCTAAATGAGCTTATGGTCTGAGTAGTGTTCCAACGTATATTTTTTTCTCTATTAAAAATTGTGGAAGTTGTTTTTTTTTCAAACTTTTCAACTGATAGTTGTAGTAATAGTGGTAGTTCTAATAATGTTCGATGAGGACAACGGGTGAGGTATTGTAAGTCAGTGGTTGAAAGTACCACCTAGGTTTGGACAATGTATTTGCTGGTTCGAGAACGGATCCAGGTCAACCAAGTATTTCGTCTCTTAGGGATCGGACAACTGCTGACAGAATAATATAGGAATTCAATCAGCACTAATTTGGTGACAAAGTTATGCTTTTAACTAACTGCTTAAACCTTTCCTACTATTCCGCACGATAGCAACGAACGAATAGATGTCACATCTCCATAAGGACATCGATGCTCATCGATCCCATAGGGGGACTCGATATTTCAACAGGGTTTCATAATGGTGGATTCCGTAGAATGCTGTACGAAAAAAAAAACGAACGGATGCTTCGTTTCACCTAAGTGCTTGATCTTAGAGATCATATTTACTCATTTACTAACATCAAAAGCAAAAAATTAAGAAAAAGCAAGCAATGACTAACCATAGTTGATTCTGGAGTTTCTGAAGTAAGAATATCCTCATTGTAGACCTGAAATTCACTTTAGATTAACTCAGATTTACTCTACATAAACGTAAGTTGTGACTTCATTTATCTTTATCCGTAAAAATGTCTATATTCGTGATTGCTTTCAAAATTCATCATTTTCTTCAACAATTTCTTCACAGTCATGTTATTTGTCTTTGAGACATTCTGCTTTAAAGAAGCGGATACCTTTCTGTTTTTCGAATTTCTATAATACATCCAGCACAAATCGCATCGCAATAATTTTGGAGGTGTTAGCTTTCAGCTTCTGTTCGCTCTACAAATACCAAATCAAGTTCATCATAGGATTGGGGATTGAGGTTTTACATACATTTTCAAATTAGCATTTCTAAGATGTAAGCCAAAAATGGCGATTTGTTCATACAACCCACGAACGCTTGCATCAGAACCTTCCAGAAGAAATCAGCCACTTAGCGTTGGTTCAAACACTGGAAAATAACTATTTGCTTGAACATGCGATAACGGAGACGTTGGTGACGTAGATATGCTCGCCGACTCGTTGAAACAAGTGACAACTCGAATCGAACGTTTAGAATTCAGAAAATGCGGTCCGGTATCAGCTTTAACAATCTTCTTCGTGTCGAAACATTCGATGTGGGCCTGGAGCAGTTCTACAAAGAAGAAAACACACTATGGAAGGTTATTATTGGCTATTTTAATGCTGAAATTGGTCGTAGAAAAAAGTCTGAAGAGCATCACGTTGTGATACATGAACTCGAATGGAATAAACAGTGAGAACGGCTATCAGAATATATCATGACAAACGAAATGATTCATCGTAACTCAAAATATAAAAATGTAATGACATCAAATGACGTGATTAATAATGTTTTTTTTCGTACTATTGTGATTTTTTTTCGTTGCTCATATCAGAAAGCCATTGTTGAGGCAGTAGTATTATTAATAAGCGGATTCTATTCAAAGCGTAATAACCTGGATGCCACAGTGGGAGAAATATACGAGCAGATCACATTCACCAGTTATTAGCATGAACCAAAAAAACAACGAACGAAAAAGCTTTTGTCTACTTTGTATAGCAGTGGGAAAAAAATCGTTACCCTCAAGCTACATTTTGAGAAAAACGAAACCAATAAACATAGACTAGTAATGAAAAACAAATTGATTAATTGATCGACAGTAGTGGAAAGCGTTTATTTTTTACTTGAGGTTTTTTTTTTGAGTGAAAATATCATATGGAATTTCTTGAAAATCGAAATAGGTGAGTGATTGTCTGCTTGACAGATAGTATCAATATAAAAATACAATATTTATTGCAGCAATTGACGGCAAATACTCTTTTTTTACGAGGATCAGAGTTATTCAACCTCAAATTTTTTATGAACATTGCAAACACATGACTGAAAGAAATAGCTTCACATCATATGTTATAGTAATCGATAACGTGTCAAAAATTACCGGATAAGAAATCATAGTCCATATTAAGAGGGTAGTGACATTTTCCTCATTCAAACTCAATGCTATTTTCTCAATATATTAATTATGCGAAATTCTAGATTCAAAGAAAAAGTTTGAAACAAAAAAAACAACAACTATTGATGTTGAATACTAGAAGCTTAAATGAAAAAATATCTGAAAACTTGTATTGAATAAATAGTATTAAGACAATAGGTGTGGTCTAAGCAATGACTTGAAATGATCAGTCTATTGCCCAGTCAATATTGCTTACCCTCCCAAACTACTGAGCACCAATCCAACAAACCACTGTGAAAAGTAAGGCTTAATTGGTTGGGGCCGAACTCGAACTTGCGTAGACGTTGTGAAGCCTGCGGGTTATCGTGACTCCTCCTACTACTGTGATACGTTACCATCCTATCCACTAACTACATGAATAAGTAAATTGTATAATTTCATTATAATAAAAACCGAATATAATACTAGTAAAAATTGAATAAAATAGTGAAATTATAGGATAAGAAGCTATTTAAAAATAACCATGCACACATCATAAAACCATTTAAGCACGCAGCTTAAAGGGATTAGTCCCTATCAAGTCAGTGCTGTTTTAGTCGTTTTTAGTTATTCTCTATCAATGGTAGGCTACAAAGGTATTGTTTGTATATCCCTAATGATGTTTGGTTAATGGCAAAACTTGGAACCTCAGGAGGGAAGTGGTGTCGCAATTCACTTAGCATCATAAGGAATATTAGTGCTGTTTCCTTGAGCAAGTATTTTAGATTTGCCATTCTATTGACCCATTAGGTACTGACAGACTACATAGACACTGTGATGGAAAGGGACCACAGTACCGGTAGTAGTGAGTCACATCTTATCCTTACTCAAAAACAAAATGAAATTTTCTACAGGAGAATATGTTATGCACTGAAGTGATAAGAAGTTTTTCCTCAAGAATACCTCCTGAGTATTCTTCACTCAAGTGTTTTAGAAATAATCGATTGATACTAGAAAATGAAAAAATTTCTCAAATAGACATTCAAAAAAAACTGGTTAGGAAAAAAATTCACGGATAGATTCACAGCATTAGAACGAATATTAATAACAAAAAAGCTTGTGTTCTTTTTTTTCAATATTTTTCATAAATTTGAAAAGATCTGAAAAAGCTGATGTGACGAAAAAGCTGACATTTAGCAAAAAAAAAACAAAATAAAAGCCTTAAATAAACATTGAAATCATCTATATAAATACGGTAATAAAGTGATAAAGTATTTTATAGAGGATGCGAACAGTTCAGTTGATTCTTGTCGTCACCCTTATTTTTATTGAGGTAACGTATAAAACTTACTAAATAATGACACTGCTGGAAATTTCTAATTATATTATCGATTTCTTTCAGATATGTGAGTGTAAAAGTAAATATAACTCATATGAGGAGGGTGAGTTTTCCTTTTTTTTTGCCCGTCAAGCTTACATATAATAGATTTTCTTTTATAGTTGACGTACCACAATGCCAAAATTCGAGTACAAAAATGAACAACGAGAGCAGAAAACGAATATTACTAGAACATAATGGGATAAGGTTCGTATGAACAACAGAAAACCTTTTCAAAATAATTAAATATTGCTAATTTGCATAATTGATGTATGGCCGACGTTAATAGATGTACATATGAATCACTAAAGCTGATATTCCATGAGGTGATCACAAAACTCGGAGCCTCAAGCGAGACTTACACTCGATTTCTAGTCTTGAGTGATATCTACTCCACTGTCGTAGATCTTTGTAGTGTAATCTGTGAGGTATAAGTTCGGATCTCGCTTGACTCACCGAATTTTTCGATAAGTTCAGAATTTTCAGGAAATGAGTTATGAACACATAAAGCTTTTTAATCTTTCATTTATTCAATAGAGAAAGCAAAGAAATTAATATGAAGGATTATTGAAGGTAATGAAATGTTTTTTCAGAACGTGGGTAGCTCGGTTACAGTACCGAATCAATGAGAGGCGTCTACCATATGAAGTTTATCCGGCCGCTTCTAATATGAGTCTTATGGTGAGGTTTTTCTCAAATAACAGGAAGCTTGCTCAAATGATGAGGTACTTGACTGATTAATTAATGAAATAAATTAATTTGTTTTCATTTTATAGACATACGATTGCTCTCTAGAAGATTCTGCTTACGATATCGCTAAATTATGCGAAACGAATAGTATTCCGAATTTCGATTACACTCTTAGCAGTAACGTTACTCTTCAACCACCATTCAAAGTTGACTACCTTTTCTACGTGAGTGAAAAAGATAGCAAGAGAGTTCTACACTGTTTGATAGGAAGAGGATAAGCTGAATATACTATGAGAAAAAAATTGAACGACAATACAATAAAAGTACTTCGGAAAACAACTGAACTTATGAAGCAGTCAAAAGCATTTCATTCATATATATTTTTCACTTATAAAATTATCAAAAAAAAAAAACAGATCAATACAATAATTCTTTAGTTTCAAGAAAACTCTTAGCATAACTAGTTTTTCCTACTGGATAAATTTGTTTATAAGAAATATTCCTACGCTGGTGTTCTACTTTTCTAGGTTATGCGAGGATGGTGGGACTCATTAGGAATATATCATCTTGCAAATCTTTCAATACGGCAAGTAGACCAGCGAAAAATTCCATTTCTACAAGTTTGTTCGATGTCATTATTCAAAATCTCATTGAAAATATTATATAGCATGACTTAAGAATGTAATAGTAACTCAAGGATCGGAATGTCACTCATTTGGATATCTGCATAGACTTCGATCACATATTGTGCGGTCCCCAGTAATCCTTTTATTCATTACCATCTTGCACAATAGTCATCCGTGATGATCAACTACAGTTTACATGACGATAGAGGCAAAACATAATAAGACTACTTTATTGGTAAAAATATCGATATTGCCATAGAGATAACTGAATAGAAGTAAGCTTCAAAATGACTTGAGAAGGTCGCCAGTATATTGTCAAGCTAGTGTTGCTTACAGTTTCAGATAATTTTGATACCAATTCATCGAAATTTGAGAAATGGAAAATTTGCTGTGTCGGACTCGAACTCGCGTACACCGCATCAAACCCACGTATGCCGCGGTGGAGGTACCGCACTAACACGCCGGCCCAATCAGTTCGCGAACGCCCCTCAAGCCTACCAAGCCCTTCATCCCTGCAAAGTCGGTAAATTGGTACCAGAGGAGTTTGCGTAAGATAACTGGCACTGACTTTGTGAAGAGTGGTCAACTCAAGTCATTGTATAGACCAGGCATGCATTCAACCACCTCCACGATATCACGTTGAACATGAATTCATTGGCGCATCCGCCACAAGGGATTGACCAAAGCTAGCAATTATGTTATTTTATCTAAGATAAAGCAGTCATAAAAAGGTTAGAGAAACAGCATAAGGAACTTGAACTTGTCATTGGAACGCCACATATAGTAGCATGCTATGCGATCACCGTATCACTCTAGTGATTAAGGGAGTCTAAAATTTTTCACTTACATCAGCATTGTGAGATAACTATGTTTTTATTATACGGTATTATTTATGAAGAATGATTTTCAGATGAATCATGATCAAATGGATAAACTGGGATGTGCATATTTCGAATGCAGCTCACCTGGTTTTCCATTTTTATCCTTTGTTTGTAAATATGGAGGATCGTGAGTATCAAAACCTATTGTTTCTTTGAATACGGCATCTTATTTTTTTTTTGATTTAGTGATGTGAAGCCCGGGACTTTGTTGTACAAAGCAGGCAGCCCATGTAGTGATTGTCCAGATGACTGCGTTGACAACTCGCTTTGCGACTATTCCAATAAATGAATTTTTTTCCTAATAAACTCATTATGGAGTCTATTTATATCATTATACAATACGATGTACTTATTACATTGTACATTAAAATATACATTAGCTTCGTCAGGTATTCGACGCGATCGAAACGCCAAATCTTTTTCTAGCTTTACAATTACTAGAGGAAAAGTCGACGAATGGAAACGTAGTACTGTCAGCTGGTTCGTACTACTTCTGCTTACGTTGACGCAGTATGGTTGAGTAGTAAGCTCCTTTGTACTGAGAGCAGTGCTGTTACGAAGGTCTTGAGATTGGATAGATAATGTGAATTCTTGTGGTTGAGGGAAGAAAAGTTTGCTTTGTAGTTATATCACAAGACTTAAGCAATTAAATCTTCATATAAAAATATAGCAGCAATACAATAGAAATAATTCAATACTAGAGAGAACAGTGATAGTGAGACAATATACCAGAAGCAGCACTGAATTACATTTATGAGGTAAACAATATTGCAATTAAAAAATACAAAGAAGTAATTAAATTGACTTGTACGAGTTGTGAATGAGTATTACAATGAGTAGTACTGAATGAGTTCTCATACGACAAAGCAGAAATAATCTCAAGAATCAATACTAAAAGAGATAATCTTAAAGCCTCCATGAATAGCGATCGAAATCGAACATAAGGACATGAGTGAAACAAAATCCTATGTTTGATAACTGTTTGCTCGTGGCAAATGGAAAAGATGTTTGGATCGATAACAATCGATCAGAAAGCTTCGTTTCTATGAAGAATGCTCTCTAATCTATCGATTAATGTTAGTTAGTCATATTAATATTGGTTTGATGATGTGACTTTATAGGGTTGAGGATAGAAAAGACCCTCTTTATTGTATGTGCATGTTTTTCCTTAATTAATGTCGGGAAATTTGCATATTTCTGCTCATGAGAATAGCATATATGCTCACCTTTATCAATTTAGTGATATATTAAAAATGTTGAACATATGAAAACAAAATGAAATTACTGGTAGTGCAGAGCAAAGTGGTGCTGCAGTGATATTTAATGTTCAAATCATCGTTACGTAGGATCAAAGCTGGCCTCAGACCTATTAAGTCTATCCTGTAGAGAGTATTCTGTCGACTGATCTTTGCTTCATCATTTAAATGACATGCTAAAGAAAGGTCCCTGAATAGTCATCGTATCAATAGTTAGAAATTGCAGAGAGGTGAGTGAAAGCGCAAATGTCCTGATTGATAAATGGTAACAAGTATTTCCAAATTACGATTTGCTTCTGGAATCGAATTCAGTCAAGGGACTGAAAAGGACATTGCTCCAACATTCCGAAGCTTTCGACCACTCCCTATATAAGCGGTTACAGTAGACATGTTACTCCATGTTCTTCAGTCATAACTCCCAACACAATCTTTCACCTATGCTATTAAAGTGATTATAGTTCTATAATTTTACAAGAAGTCTCATATAGTTGTCTATAATAATCCTATTATGTTAACTGTTCATTTGTCGCTGTAGTAGTCCTGCTTCAATATTTTTGTGTGTTGTTAAAATAAAGGTTTGATCACTCAAGTTGGAGGTGCAATAGCTAAAGTTTGGCGCAAACTAACGACTACCGAACCCCGTAATAAAAAAAGTCGCGAATAAAGAAAAATTGGCAAATAGGTCGAACTCAGAAAAAGGCAATCAAAATAAGCAAGTTCTATGGGAATGTGTAAAGAATGAGAAACCTTCAGTATTTAATACCTAGGAGAGGAGTGAAGCCATTAAAGTAGCCTTGATAACAAATGTTATGAAATTATTAATATCATAAAGAGGATTATTAGGTGCTTCGCCTAGTACCGACCAATCAGAGTGCTCCGCCTCTAAGAAATGTGCTCATCTACTTGATGAGTTTACTAGTGTTCGTTGGTAAATGAGGAATATTCTTGAGGAGCAATTTGAATTTGTTACGAAAATTCTATTAAGGATGACAGCACGTAAATAACCAGGTGCTTTGGTGAACTTGCGAACAAGCAACAGGATAGAATCCACATTGTGATCGGTTGTGTTTGTTAGTAAGAAACACCAGCAGAAGCACATAATAATGCTACCCATACTCCTTTCACAGACTAATTATTGATATCGTCTAATCTTAGAATATAAATTTCTGTGCAATGGCAAGCTTAACGAAATACAAAGTTTTAAATCTGAAATCATAATTAGCCACAAAACTTGGGACCTCAAGCGAGCAACTCTCAAACTGGAATGCTTTTTTACCGACTGTACTATCTAGAACTTCTGTTTTGTTTTGTTTACTAGTTACAGCCGTCTATTTGCTATGTTTAGTTTTTATTGAGGAAAAAAATTAGAAGAAATAACAAAAAATTGGAATTCGACCAGATCAGAAGCAGACAACTATATAATAACACCTCTTTCAGATATTTCAAATCAAAACCAAATCATAAAGTGCTAGGAGCAATGTGCAAAATGAGAATTATATCGTAAAATTGAAAAGTTAACACATTCTTAATTCCGTTTTATCCAGCTGCTCTTTGATTTCTGCAAAAAGTGGTTCAACATGAAGCGTATGAATACGATCAATCTTCTTTGAATCCAGAGCACAAGCCTTTGAAAAGGATTACTTTATAAATTTTCCATGAAACACAAATCGTAATAAAAAAGTCTCAGAAAAGTTTGCAAAAAGTAAAACAACCCGAGCAATGTACTCAAATAGTGAATCGATCCAAGCAATCCACAACGGACTCAATAGAGACTCAATAGAGTACTCTCGTACGACCGAATTCCATAAAACTAACTTGAAGAGCAAGAAACTTTGTTGTGAATGTGACGATAGCCGAATCAATCTTGAGAGAAACACCGGTAACTTTAAGACCATGAAATAACTGAGCAACACCAAACTCGTTTAGCGAAGGTGGAAAACCTGTTACTCGAACGGCGAATTCTTCACGATACACTATAATCATGGCACAAATCATATAGAGCATGTATTTCAGTCCGATTGATATATTAAGAAAGGAAAAAAGTTCCAAAGAAAAAAAAAAGGATTAATGGACTTAAATTTAGTACCACATTATACCGTAATATAAACAAGAAACTAAAGAATTTCGAACATATGTTCTATAAAATACGAATGTCTCAATGTATATAAATAAATCAATGAGACTATTTTAATAAACTCACGATGTGGTAAATTTCCGGTACTAGACAATACGATATGAACTGCTGTCTGTATTGCATCCTGATCGAACTTTACATTATTAGGAAGTACTTTACCCGAGCCGACTCGAAGGTCATACGGCTTATACGTCCTAACCAATCAATACAGATTAAAGAACACACAGGATTCAAAATGAAAAAGAGCATCTTACGAATTTTTGTCCAAACAGAGTCTACTTGTAGCGCGTGCAATCCATTGAGCAACATTGCTAAACAAAAAAAAATGATACGAAATACCTATGTCAATTTAGTAAAAACAGCATACACAACGAGTACTGAAAACCGTTCTACAATTCAATTAGCCAACATAGTGTTACTAATAGAATGATAATACAGAGTATATCTATTTACCTACGTTACTAAGACCTGTAGCGAAACGTATATGGAAATACAATTCTCTCCGTTTTATGTAGTCAATTCTCCAGTGCAAAAAATTCAATGCAAAACTGAATGAGTATTACAGATACCTTTGGCTCTATTCAATCAATATCAGATTCGATAAAACAGTTTGTTCTAACAAAGCTGTCCAGTCCTACGAATGATTCGAAAACATATATCTTATCTAACACATTTTTTAAAAACCTTCTAGAACTTAAAGTGTTTCATACGCTTACCAACCGTGTATCTCAAGTAGTAAATTCCTGAAAAAATTACCCACAACTCCAATTATTATACGAACATAGTGTAACAAGTTTTGTATCTTTATATGAATGATAGCTCTGAACAGAATAAGTTGTACTTTATATAACAAGTATTAGAGTCCAAAGAAGGCACGAAGCGTATGGAAGCAAAAAATGGATCACAAATGATTCACTAAAGACCTAGTAGAAGCTTACAAATCATGCATTACTTTAGCTCCAATTAAAATATTTCTCACAAATATTATCTATATAAAAATAATCGACTGACCGATATACCGAGTCAATATCCTCGCCATTGCTGACAACGGTTGAAAACTTATCGAGAGCATTATCGAGCAACACGCCTTGTCTAATGAACCCATGAACCGTGCTCAACATGCGCATCCATTCATACTCGGCAGAACTTTTCTTCGGAAGAATGTGCAGGACGAACATCACTGCAGGCCAATTCTATAATTTAAAAAGAAACGAATGTGTAAGGTATGCAGACTCCAGTTATTTCAAAACAGTTTCTTTTTTTCATAAAATACTTTGCAGTTCAGCATTTCCATATTTACGAGTTAACGAAAGAGCATGTCATATCACGCAGGATTTTCACCTATAAATTATTACGAATATCTTCAAGATAGAAGTTTCTATAAGCTCTATAAGCTAATTAGGGATGTTTCTGAAACAAAACTTTAACACAAGCATTCCTTACAAACCTTGAAATCGTGACTTAATTTCGATACCGTACTTGATACAAACTATTTAAAACAGCACAGTAAAACATAGACTATGCGTCTTTGTGAAAAGCTAGCAACCATTAGCCTGTGAATGCAATGCATTTCACTAATAAAAAATTATTAAATGAGGATCAAAATACGCCACGCTTGATAGTTCATTAGAAAGATTTAATAACTCAATTTTATTGCTGCTGATTTTTCAAGAGGTACAATAAAAGAAGTTCAAATTCTTAATAGTAGTAAGATGATGGAAACCAAAATGTCATTAACATTAAGAAACTTGAAATTAGATCGAATTGGAATTACTTGTAAACCTACTTTTCTGATATCCTCATACGCCGTAGAACAGGCATCGAAGTTGCCAACGGGAACATGCAGCACTGCTTTAGGCCTATTTTCAAATTTGGCATATATATTCATCTTAGACGCAACCTTGCTGACTTCTGCTAGAAACCACACAGCAAAATCACTAAAACATTACTCACAACACTTATTTCAGTATAAGAAAACTGTGACGTTGAAAAATCCTACTAGTGTTAAAAATCTAAGGATCCCCAAGAAAACACCAGACATTACCATTTGCCAGCAATACACTCATAAGGCTATCATTGTTAGCATTCCACTAGTCATACCCACGCATATTATCCATTTTCCTTGTACCTTTACTGTTGTATCAAAATTTGAAACGATAAAACTTCAAGGACCTTATATACTGATGGCTCTACAGAGGAATTTCTCTGGGCAATCCAACAAATGGATA
>KN717212.1:2415-14883 GCA_000816705.1 Dictyocaulus viviparus | reverse complement strand
ATTCGTTGTTTTATATAACTGCTTTGAATTCATTTTATTTATTCCTTCTAAATATATTGCTGTCATTGATCGCTCCCATTATAGATGCTGATGTTGAATCTTGGTTCATCGTTTAAATGAATGCTTAACTACCGATGTTCAAACTTAAAACGCCAGTGGACTTTAATGTCTACTATATTTTACTATTAACTCCAATTCAACACCGAGTGATTTGATTGAGCTCGACGTACCCGTTCCACAAACTACCTTTAGTCGCATTCGCCTAACTCAGCTACGACTATAAGGTTTGCATTGTGAAACTAAGAAACTCTTCCACAACTCAAAATTCTTAAGGTGTTCTGACAATAAACAAAAATAGTTGTTACTTATTTTCATAGTTGGTTAGGTGTTGCATACACATCCTAATTTGTTGTCCGCCCTCAAGCATGCAGAATCAAGAGATTGCTTTTAATTGCTTTCATTATTACAACACAACCAATTCCGTCACATACAATGCAAAACAGAAAAAAAAAACTGTTTGAAATGACAGAAAATTAATTATTGATCACGTTTTAGTAGAACACTTTTAATCGTATTTATACTTGACTGATCATTTTGAGTATAATCTGACATCTTTGTTATCAAAAAAAGTATTTAAAAAAAATTTTATTTGACCGTAAGCATAATAATCTTTATGTAGTTATTTTCTTGGCTTGTTGAGCACATTACAGTTTCTGTGTCCAGGTCTCCACTGTCCATTGATGCAGAAGTCATATAATATAACTGAAATAATAGATGTGAAACTGAATCGATTCTACTTTTCTGAAACCACTCTTTTCGGTTTTCTGTATAATTAATAGTAGACGGTTCCAAAAAAGTTAAGAGAAATGCTAACTGAGCACCTTTAAAAAATATAATTAAAAAATTGAAGCATTAATTTACAACTGGAGCGTCCTCCGGGGGTGTATGGCGCACGGCAAATGATACCTACACCTTTGCCTTCTCTGACTCGTCCAGGTGGCTGAATTCTTGTTGCACCAAAAACAGGCGGATGAGGATCACACCAGTCTGGTACTAAATTGAAAATTTTCATTTTTCTTCCCTCATTTCCCCTTAGAAATGGGAAACATCAGTTGTAAGATATTATATGATTAATGTTCTCACAGAAGTTAATCAAACCTACATCCACCCATAGCGAGCGCAATGGAGGCGATAAGAAGGAGCAAACGAATCATTAACGACGACATTGTTGGTGTGATGAAATGGCGGTCTTAAATAGAAGGATTATAAAAAACATTTTAATCAAAATATCGTACAAATGGAAATCGCTATTGAAAAGGCGTCATTATCATTCTGTGCAATCAAAGTTACATGGCTGATATTGTGTCACAAAAGACTTTTCATTTATCATGAAGTTAAATCAACATCACAGGTTTCTTATAAAAATTAAAATAAGAAATAACGATAATAACAGTAATACATCAATAGAAATTCTTCTACCGTGTCGAATGAGTTTGGAAGCCTGAGAGACATGCTTTTATAGAAGCATCTTTCCTTTTGTTAGAACTTTTTTGTTTTTTTTTCAAACATTTCAGTGCAACACATTGATTTGCTACGGATAATCCCAGTTGAAATTAGTCAACAGATAATATTAATGTTTATGAGAACATCCGCAAATACAGTTGAATTTTCAGATATAAACTCATTTAACGTTTGAATTGTATCATCTAATATTACTCAAAATACAAGCTGCTTTACTGCTTTAGATTGAAACTCGAAAAGTTTCATCAACTGACGATGAAATTCTTGTAAAACAACTTCAGAAATGATTAATTAGTATCGTTATCTTGTCGTTTTTAATAATCGAGCATTTGGAACTCTAAAACCTTGTTTTAAAGCTGTACAGGGCGCTTCAAAGCAGAAAAATTCTATTCACACTTGAAGCCAAAGCTATTTACACTTCAGGCTCTTTTTTTTATGAGGAAAGGGTAACTAATGATACTATCTATACCTTTGTAGAGATGCGTCGCTCATTCGTCAGCGTATCACAATTAAGGTGCTTGAAGAGGAAAGTTCTTTACAATGATTTGAAAGCAGCAGTTTGTTGTTGTGTCGGTGCTGACTTACCTTTAGACATAATTTTGGCACCGAATCACCGACATTAAGGGATGGAATGCATAGTTTGCCTGGGGTTAGAATGAAACTCACGTATATGAAATATAGTCCGCGCATCATTGTTGTCCCTCGCATTACTTTGCTACGCAACGCATTATACATGATTCAAAGCTCATAATCGTGATAATTTCTCGATTAAACAAGTTGTAACTCCTAGTAATCCTTTTTGAATTTTGTGCTTCAAGCCACAATGATGCCGTGTTGATCAATAACCACTCAATGCCTAATAATTGATTGGGCTTGAATATTTTTAACTGATCTTTTATTGTGTCTTTGTGCTGGATTGTTTCCTTCACAGACAGAGGATTTGATGCTAAAAGAGCTGAGGATGACGGAGTTTTGTGAATTTTTAAGTATCTGTGAAAGTGAATTATGCATTACAGGGTTGTAGCAGCAGCAACCTTGTAGCAGCAATATTTTACCATGATTTCAGCATTGTCCTTAGAACGTTATTAAATTAAAGTAAAAAAAACGTCTTTTTTATTTATCGTAGATCACTGTGTTTACTCAGAACAAGCCATGCGTTCACATAAATGTTTATCGATTTTAAAAATTCGAAGCAATGCATACAAAGCTTTATCACTAGTAGAACCATTCACAATTACTTAAGCGGCTAATAATGAACAATTAGATGTCCGCTTCATTGTTGGCGATTGACAAAGTTCTCTCATCCATGAGTGTATTTTTTGTGAGAATATGCAATATTTGATGACTTTTAATAATTGATCTGTATTGATCAACACGATAATTTTTCAAAAATCATCGATCTTCTGTGACACAATATCCGCCATGTAACTTTGATTGCACAGAATAATAATGACGCCTTTTCAATAGCGATTTCCATTTGTACGATATTTTGATTAAAATGTTTTTCATAATCCTTATATTTAAGACCGCCATTTCATCACACACCAACAATGTCGCCGTTAATGATTCGTTCGCTCCTTCTTATCGCCTCCATTGCGCTCGCTATGGGTGGATGTAGGTTTGATTACCTTCTGTGAGAACATTAATCATATAATGTCTTCAACTCATGTTTCCCATTTCTAGGAAGAAATAAGGGAAGAAAAATAAAAATTTTCAATTTAGTACCAGACTGGTGTGATCCACATCCGCCTATTCCTGGTGCAACAATTAGGCCATCTGGACCAGTCAAAGAAGGCAAAGGTGTAGGTATAATTTGCCGTGCGCCAAACACCCCCGGAGAACGCCCCACTTGTAAATTAATGCTTCAGTTTCTCAATTATATTTTTTTTCAAGTGCTTACTCAGCACTTCTTCTAACCTTTTTGGAACCGTTTCTTATTGACTATACAGAAAACCAAAAGGAGTGGTTTAAAAAAGTTGAATCGATTCGTTTTCACATCTATGATTTCAGTTTTATTATATGATTTTTGCGTCAATGGACAGTGGAGACCTGGACACAGAACCTGTAATGTGTACAATTAGCCAAGAAAATAACTACATAAAGATTATTATGCTTACGGTCAAATAAAATTTAAATATTTAAATACTTCTTCTGATAACAAAGATGTCAGATTATACTCAAAATGATCAGTCAAGTATAAATACGACTAGAAGTGTTCTACTAAAACGTGGTCAATAATTAATTTTCTGACATTTCAAAGTTTTTTTTTTGTTTTGCATTGTATGTGACGGAATTGGTTGTGTTGTAATAATGAAAGCAACTAAAAGCAATCTCTTTATTCTGCATGCTTGAGGGCGGACAACAAATTAGGATGTGTATGCAACACCTAACCAACTATGAAATAAGTAACAACTATTTTTGTTTATTGTCAGAACACCTTAAGTAATTTGAGTTGTGGAAGAGTTTCTTAGTTTCACATGCAAACCTTATAGTCGTAGCTGAGTTAGGCGAATGCGACTAAAGGTAGTTTGTGGAACGGGTACGTCGAGCTCAATCAAATCACTCGGTGTTGAATTGGAGTTAATAGTAAAATATAGTAGACATTAAAGTCCACTGGCGTTTTAAGTTTGAACATCGGTAGTTAAGCATTCATTTAAACGATGAACCAAGATTCAACATCAGCATCTATAATGGGAGCGATCAATGACAGCAATATATTTAGAAGGAATAAATAAAATGAATTCAAAGCAGTTATATAAAACAACGAATAAAGTTAGTTAAAATTGTTTTTGGATATGTTATTTAATGAGAAATAGGAAAAAAACCTTACCACAATTCTATCGTAAAAAGTGAGCAAAGAACCTGCTTTTTGTTTTTTCTCGTTTCGCAGTGAGAAAGAGTGGAAGAAAAGATATAAGCTATCGAAATTTTTTTTTAAATTAACATAATCAGCTAAAAATGGTTTGTTACAATTCTATCTAAGCAAATTCTTTTAAATCAGCTTACTATTAGGAGTGCTTGTGCTACTACAAATCGCTCTACATAAACAAAATGAATAATATGACGGCATTACAGTAATTCGAACAATGCATCGATATGAATAGATACTCATGTTAGAATATAAAATATTCTATAAAAACGTGTAAGCACAAAATGGAGTTGAGTGATTGCTGTATCAATGAATTTACATGAAATTCTCACTTTGATTACACATTGTGCAATCACTAAATAGAAAACTACGTTGAACTCGAAGGGAATTATCATAAACCCAAAAGTATCCAGAAAGTTGGTGTTAAAAAAAAACGAAATTTAATTATCTAACAGCTATCACATATGTTACGATTTATATTGTATACTGTGTCAATCCCGCTAAAGTTAGGAATCTTTTAAAAACACTGGACTGGAGAATAACTTTAACCTTTTCAAATACATTTTCCAAACGCCAAGTGGTATTTAATCATTAAAAAAAGCAGCCACAAATCTCACTCACTAAGGGATTTCGAGCCGATTAGCTGCGAGGCTACGTGGCGCGAACCCAGGTAGCGCATAGAGGGTGAATCGCAGACCAAAAGCAACTGTGTACTTGCCTTAAGACGCGGTTAGATTCTAGAGATAGACTCCTTGATTCTACTGTGTTGATCGACTCATACCATCTGTATACACATAAGAACATTTATGTATGCGTACGTACTTATGCTTACGTGTATATGGACTGTATCATGCTTGTCGACTTGACCATAGGCCCGCAATCGAACGATCAGAAAGTACATAGGGGGCGCTTAGGAGTCGCTTCCAACAAAGAAACTCCAGTCCACTCATTAGGATAGACTGGCAAGCTGCTCACGAGTAAACAAAACCTTTAAGCCCTGCGTAACGGCTCTGCAAGCTAACCGTGGGATGAATCGTAAAACAAAGTAAAAAAAATGGGCTTCACCCCCTGATCCCAAATGAGGCCCCGGTATGGCAACGTTGGGTAGGACGAAAACGAAGAAGCTGCTGAAATGTCAAGGCTAAACCAGGCTGCCCAAACTTGAAAGGACTAAAATTGCGATTTGTAAATACAACGCATGGACGCTTGCATCGGAATCCTTCATGGAAGACTTTCTGATGCACGCAAAAAAAATTAAGTACGACGTCATCGGACTGGCCGAAACGAGAAGACGCAAACCACTAAGCGTCGTTTACAACACTGGAGAAGAACTGTTCATTGAAACATGCGACAGCCAAGGTGTTGGTGGCGTAGACGTACTCGTTAATTCGAACTTGGTCATGAACATCGATTTCTTTAAACAACTAACGACTCGAATCGGACGTTTAAAATTGAAAAGGCGTGGTCGAACACCGGCTTTGACAATCTTCATCGTCTACGCTCCCACTTCAGACTACAATGAAGATGAAATTGAAGCATTCTATGTGGAATCGGAGAAGTTCTACAGAAAAGACCGCACATTCTACAAGTCATTGTTGACAACTTTAATGCTAAAATTGGCTGCAGAAGAACGCCTGAAAAATGTTACATTGAAACCCACGACTTGAGCAGAATGAACAGGAAGAGCGGCTATCAGAGTTTATTATGACAAACAAAATGTACCATGGTTACTCTTAATTTCAAAAGCCCCTTTGCCTACGATGAACGTTGGGAGTATCCTAATGGAAAGTACCATTACAAAATAGATCATGTCGTAGTAAATAGAAGGTTTTACCTAACGGACGTCGCAGTTGTCATGGAATTCTACACAGGATCCGATCATCGCATCCTTCGCGCCAAATTTTCAATGACACGCAAAGGAGAGAAAGGCACATTCTTAAAAAAATAAAGTCCTAGATTAAAAACAAATTGGGATTTATACAACTGTTTAGCCAGCTTTTGGAAAGATGCCGTCATTGACAACATCGACGCAGTATATGACTAATAAAGCACCTCCACGATAGCACAAAAAGCGTCGAGCGTTCAATGACTACTAAAAGACGTCTGTCATCAAGAGCTTCTAAGTTGATACGGTAACGTAGAGGAGATAAAGCCACAGGCTACAACCAACTAACGTCCGAAATTACCAAAGGCTGCAGAAAAACGATAAAAGAAGATCTTAAACAGAGAAGAGCACAAGTGATGAATAGAGCAGCTGAGGCTGGCAAAAGATTTCCCCATGCCCACCGACACTTCAGAAATCACAAAACCAAAATGACTGCTCTCTGACGCTAGGACAAAACACTTACCTCCTCTAGAAAGGCGATGGAGAAAATCATCTACGATTACTACTCGGTAACCACTTTAGTAGCCACCTTTGTCTACTTCCGTGTAATAAGCTGAAAAACGATTATGTTGTTTCGAACGTTCTTCCTTTCAAAATCCGACATGCAATTTCGTCGGTAAGAAATCGTACAGGTCCTGGGCAGGCAGAATTAGACAAGAACATCGCAGTTCTTATTGAAACACTGACTCGACTCTTTACACATGCTATCTGTCCGATTGCAGAGTTCCAAGTCAATTAAAACTAGCAAGACCGTGTTACTGCAAAAATGGAAGACGTTCACGACATTGGTAATTATCGCCCAATCTGCTTGTGTCAGTCGTCTATAAACTTTTTACACAAGTCATCCTTAACAAGATTGGCAGAAGACTAGACGAAGAACAGCCACGTCAGCAAGCAGGGTTTTGAAAAGGGCTTAGCACGATGTACCATATTCACACAATCACAATACTCATAAGAGTATCACGAGAGCAGTCAAGATTAGTTTTATATCACTGAGTTAATAGTGAGTTAATCGCTATACCTGGAACCTCAGCCGAGAATCAAACCAGCAATTATAGATGCCCGGTCTACTCTAGCAACAGATTTCTGCCTAAATGCCTAAACGGTTCATGCCAACTGTGTGATCTATATAATCAGACACTCCCGTGCCAGATACAGTCGTACGAAGGACAATTTTTTACTCACAGCCTTAACCCTCAGAAGACATCTCTTTTGGTTTTTTAAACAGTGAAAGACTGAATATGATATGATTTCAACGTCATGAATTTCGTTTTTGTATTCCAATAGTTATTACTGTTTCACAATATAATCAGCCGCATTTAAGAGTTGACCAAAAACTTACATCTTACAAACGAAAGCTTTTGCCCATCAACGTTCAATGTTGATGATGTTAACGTGTCTCTTTAACTCCAGTCAGCATTCAAACACAGAACCACGTTTAATGAATCTGGCGTATGAATTACTGCTTAGAACACCTATCATTTATATTCTGCAATACGAGCGAATAAGTGCATGAGTCTGTCCCAGAAAGAGAGGTTCTAAATCAACGAATCTTTTCAGAATAAATAAACTATTCACTGTGTGTGTCAATTTTCTTTTTTGGTTTGGGTTTGAGGTACTTTCGAAATCAATATTTCATCCCTTAAGTAACCGATGATATTTTGTATTTCTTGGGAGCGTCGCCTAAAAATCGAATCAGTCTTGCAATTACTAAGCGATATTCGTTCGATGAAAAATGAAAGCACCGAATAGTTTAAATTCAATGAACGACAAAGTGTGAAAACGTGGAAAGTGGTAAATATTTGGATTTTAATGTAATTTCATAAGTTCAGAACAAATAAGCAATGGTATTTTTGAAATTTACTTGAAACCAAAAGCGCAAATGGAGCCAAATACAAGCAGGTTTTAACGCGAAAAATTATCTGACAGAATACACAAAGATGATCACCGTCGTCGCTTTATTCTTTTTCATTACAGTAAGCCTTTCATATTTTATTGGGTAAAGTAAGTCATCATCATATCGTTATTTTTTGATAGAACTTGCACATTCAGATGTACTACGCCAGATGTCTTGAAAAAATATCTTGAAGTTTACTTCTCTTTGTATTCCACTACTATTCTAGAATCAAAAACCGACTTTGATGGGTGTCTTCACTATCATTTGAATTTCGCTGAATTGTGGCGCAGAATTGAATATGAAAGAGGTATGAAAAAGAGATGCCGATCGAAACCTCTATTGGAAAAGTTTTCAGCTTACAAACTTATCTTCTCATATGACTTTGTGTATTATTAGGTTAAAGAATCGTTGGCATAACTACTACATGAATGTCTTGAAAGATTAGAAATCTTAAGATTAGATCTTTCGCCTGGCATTCCGTTCAAGGATAGACAATCCACGGCTAATGACATGAATTCCTAGTGTTTAGAATTTTAGTCGCATAAAAAGGCTTACTATTTCAAACAAATTATTTTATCATTATTATTGTTTGAACTAATAATAATCGCTTATGCTCATGGTATTACTCATTAATCCATGATAGGTAATCCGATTTTTATAGCTATATTTTGATAAGCATTTATTCGAATAAAACAACTGGCATGGGACGCAGTGACGCAGTAGTGAAAGTTTTATAGTGATACACAGGTCCGACTTAGTTCGAGGCATCGTCCAGTGGTATCATGCCTGCCATCCGTACAGGCCCGATATATTGATACCAAAAACAAAATCTGGGTGAGATGATTAACATTAACGTTTTTTGATATTTGTCTAACACAATTCATTTCATAACAGTTTCTATACATATACTTGTGTAATATCGCCTTTTTACATATTACAATTACTGCACAGTTTATAGTCCAACTATTCGCAATTATTTGTCATTCTATTATTCCATTTTAATGTAAAGGTTCGATTACCTAAGTTTAAGGTAAATATACAACTATAAAGCATACTACCAGAATACCCGAAATTAAATTCTTTGTCAAACCCCAAGTCGTCAGCAAAAACCCGGCACCTGCCGCAAAACAGTCTACTACTCATCAAAATTTGTTGACGTCTGCAGAACTAGTACACACTACTAAGCACTAAGAAGTATTTGCCATTATCTAATTACCTTTACCTTCATCAATTGTCTCGTTTCATTCCAATGGACGTTACGTTCAGCCCAAGATTCGATCGTCTCTTGCATTTTTGATGTCGTAGGCGCTAGAACTTAATTCAGAGACATTGCCTTAAAATTATTTCATCCAACTTATGAAAGGGTGACTTTTCAAATTTTTGCTGCTGCTCGGGTTTTCAAGTAGAACAGTACTTAATTAAGAAAAACATCAACGGCAAAATTAATCGGCAAGAAATTCCAGATGCATTATTAAAGACTTTACAATTGAATATTAAACCTTGAATGATCATTGATTAACTTAGCATCATTATGGGTCTAATAACGGAATCATTATAGCATACCATTGTTGGTAGAAAATAAACAGAAATAATGATGAAGGATTACACTTAGTTTTATCTGATAGTTTTGAGCACTATCACCTTCGAGCCATCTAAATTATATCATAATAATGTCGAACCTTTGAATAGTAATGAAATGATTTGGTAGGAACCAGAGGTTTGTCTAGCAAATTTACCTAGTAGGAGGAAGAATAACGGATGGCGCATAGCAGTAACACCAGGGACAACAATAACAGGTAGGCTTTATACCGTATACGTATAGTTTGGTCTGACCCAAAGCCATGCATGTATACCACCGCACAATGTCGGTGAATCGGTACCAGAATTTTATGAGAAGGTAAATCAGTTCTGATTCAGCAGCAGACTGGTGCTTTTAAGTCATTGCATAGATCACATGTGTTTAAGCTCCACCACTGTGACACTTCGATTAATGCAACGTATCTATACTATACAAAGTATAGAGTGCGCCATTGATCACCCCATCTTCATACAAACAAAATAGTTCTAGTATCCGTAATGGTGCTAAGTCCGTCGAAAAACGTGGAATCTCAGGCCCTTCCGAGCCCGCACTCACAGGTGTGGAGTGTGTTGGGCTTACCGATTACACTACCTAGGCTGTGCTTTACGTCCACTTAGTGCATCACTTACTTAAAATAGGTATCTCAACAACACTGAACTGTCAATAAGTTCGACCTGGTGAGCGCATATGAGGAACACATACAGTATCATGTTTAGTGCTTCATTGTATAAGAACATCATTTTAACCCATGATAGTTGAGAGAAAAGAAAAATACATCGAAGATCAAGAACATTATTGATAAGTCAGGTGAAGCGTAGAGCAGTGGTGGAAGTGCTGGTTCAGATTTTACATTTATAGTTACTTTTGTTAGTTCTAAAGCTTTCAGTGCAAACAGAATATTTTGCTTTTAGAACGCTCTATGTAGATTCAAAACAAGGTTCTAACGTGGAATGCAATTCGAACGTTGAATAAATTTAATTATAAGAAATCCGATGTATTTGCAGATTGTTTCATGAACATTCATATTATCTGTTAGCCAATTTGAACTTGGATTTTTCTGAACAAATCGATATGTTGCATTCAATTATTTGAACAAAGAGTCAAAAAACACCGAGAAAAAAGAAAACGTACTTCTATAAAAGCAAGCCGTTGAAGTCTAAAAATGCATTTAACATAATACGAAGTTCATAGTCACATATTGTTATTACTTTCGCCTCTTATGACTTTTTCCTCATACCTATGCTGTTGATTTAGTTCTCATATAAATTACAATTCTTGTGCAGCGTGAAATTCATGTAGAATCTATTAGCCGTCAAACAACTCCGATTGTATAGAATAATAATGACTACTTTTCAATAACGATTCTTATTTGTACAATATTCCACACAAAAAATCCTTATTACTCCGTCTATTTAAGCCCGCTTTTGCATCACATATCAATAATGTCGTCGTTAGTCATTCGTTCGCTACTCATTATCGCCTCCATTGGGTTCGTCATGGGTGGACGTAAGTTTGACTCTACGGACCAACTTTAACTTGAATTTTTGAAACAACTCTTATTATTCGTGTTTGTCTTTCATAGTGAAGAGTGAAAAAAAACACGAAGATTTTCAATTCAGTACCAGATTGGTGTGACCCACATCCGCCTATTCCTGGTGCAACAATTACGCCGTCTGGACCAGTCAGAGAAGGCGACCATGTCCGTATCGTTTGCCACGTACCACATGCCAACTATGGACCTAAAAGATGTGAATTAATATTTGAATTTTTAAATTATATATTTTATTAATGCTAATGCAGTACATTTCTCAAAGTTTTTCGAACTGTTCATTCCTTTCGAACAAACAGACGAAAGGAGTGTTTCACAAAAGTATAATCAATTCAATGATTTTAGTAGAATTAATTCAAAGATTTCAGTTATATTATTTGATTTCTGCATCAATGGACAGTACAGACCTGGACATAAAAGCTGTGAGGTATTTAATAAGCCATAAAAATAAAAACATGAAGATTATTATGCCTAAAATTGAATAAAACTTCTTTGTAGTACTTTTGAAAACAAAGATGTCAGATTATACTCAAAACTAATAGTTAAGTAATAAATAAGACAAGAGGTGATCTACAAAAACATGATTAGTTGTTCCTTTTTCACACTTCAAATACTGGTTTTATGCATTATATGTGATGGAATTGGCTCTGTGAATAATAAAGTAACATTATTCTTTTAATTGCGATATTCTTTAGACACCAGATTTTACTATTTTTTATACCTTTATCAATTCTAAGAAGCTGTTCAAGAAAGGAAAACACTAAGGCTTGATCCATTACACTACCGAGGCCCTCGTTCTACGACCACTCAATGCTTTACTTATACTAAGTGGGTATCTTATCAGCATTCTCACCCGTCAACAGGTACGATGTGGTGAACGAAGATCGGCGTTGCATCCAGTTAATTCCAGATATTCTAATATCCTTGGAATTTAAATCATAACACAACTATGATAATTGTAAAAATAATATAAATTGTGATTGTACGAATACTATGAAATTATTATGACTATCAAATTTCAACACTGTCAAAAAATCGGAACTATTTGAATCAATTCTAATCATAGAGAAAGTTTTCGATGAATTTTATATTCTCTTATCATTTATCTATTTATCTATGTTTATATGTCTCTTGGATTTTCTTGGGACTTAAAAATTGAGTGGTACAT
>KN717204.1:0-13747 GCA_000816705.1 Dictyocaulus viviparus | reverse complement strand
AATGCGGGGGCGCATCCCACAAGGGATTGATCAACGCCAAAAATTATCTTATCTTATCTTATCTTATCTTATACTTTAAAAACGCCCTTTATAAAATATACTACTGTATATGTTCGACCTTCGAAGTCCTACAGACAATTTTTAGGAAAAAATTTTTGACTTTGGGTAGAAAACGATAAATTAGATCAGAATGACCATAAATCCAGCTTTATAGTGTAGCAAATATTGATACGTTTTCCTCCATTCTACTTCTTATTTATTCATATTACATATCAGTCACATTACTATCAATATGTGAAGATATAAAAGACTGTCAACCTTGAGAGTAGGATTACTCTTTTTGCTCTTTTAACTTACTTTACTCTTCCTTCGACACTTATGGAGAATTCTCTATGTAAATCTCTCCCATTTCGGACATTGGATTCCTTGTTCAACCACACCTCACTCTCTATTCACTTCTCAGGGAAGTTGATTCTCATAGACACATTCTGCTCTATATCGCATCTATCTAGTTTGTGTTTCTTCTATATTTCTTTTGATAACAGTCTATCGAACTTTGAGGTACATCACCCAACTTTGGAATAAACTTTATGGCTACCGCGTGCTAATATATGTAGGCATTGTAGTGGTTTTCGGATATTCGACTGAAATTCAAGTCATGGATTAGAGTTAGAGTCTTAGTGATAAATATGAATATTTTTATATCAATCACTCTTAATAGTTATTACAATTGGTTCTGTCTTTTGAAAAAGAATAAAATAGCCGCACGCCGAAAGATTTCAATATATTCAAAGAAATTTGCTCAAAATGCATACTTAGCTTTTCTATTCAGATTCATAGGTATTTCAGGTGACTATCTCGACATCAACGAATGTTTTGTAGAAATGCCGAATTTTCAGGTAAATTATTAAGGCCGAGATGCAATTCAATTAAATAATTTCGTTTCCCTTTTTCTTCCGCACTCTGATCTACTTAATTTCTTTCAATTTTTTTTTGTTTCTTTTTTGCTATAATTTTTTAATACTTCTTTTTAGGATTTCTCTTACTTTTTATTATTTTCAATTGGATTAGGATAGGATTTCAATTATTGATTATTTCAACATTTACAAGAAATAATGTTGAGTAGTATTGAAAGACTATTGTAGAGGGACATTCCAAGAGCAAAGTGTCTATATTTTGAAGATCGATTTTTTTATAGTTTGATGCTTAGTTGAAGTTATTGTTAATAAATGCTCATATAGATGCGTTCTAATTTGCATTATTACGGTTTTTATCCGACCTTGGTGCACTTTTCTTATAAAGCTAATTTTTTTCTGTTCTTTGAAGTGTGGTTTTTCTTTGAAACTTGTGGAATAATCGCGAAACAGAGCAATATGGAGTTAGTAAAACGTAAAAAGAATGATTGATAATAAAGCTTTTATGAAAAGTAATACTTTCTAGATTAATGCGCAAGATGTGATAAATTCCTACAATTCCTCGATTACCAGCACAGTTGATCTTGTACAAATTAATAGATAAAAGTTAAATGCATTACAGCCCGCTCCAGATCCTATAGCAGTGGAAACGGTGGAATTCAAAGACGATTGTCTTCGTGCTTGTTTACGAAGTCAAATACGCGGGAGATTGTGTCTGAGCGCTGAACATCGTCCTAAAGACAATGTGGGTGTTAGGAATTCAATGAATACAATAAACAAACTTGTATTATTCAATAATTTACGGAAGAATATCACGCAAATGTACACGCATCAGTTTGTCTGCTCCCCTCTTATGATATGATAAAAATTCTAGTGGTTTGTATTGTCCCTCCAAGGTCATGGTGTTAACAATTCAACTTATGGTGATTTTAATGCAAGAATATTAATTTTATTAGCTTAAGCTAACTTAGATGAGACCGTTCTTTATTATTGAGTCAAACGATTTGATATGAATAAAAACGATTTCTAGGGATATTACATGAATCAGAACAATAAACTTATAAGCTGTTAAACATATATTCTGCTTTTTATGATATTGTAATAGATTTCTCGAAAATCGGAGGTTGTTACTTCAACTAATTTAATTTGTTTTACTAGGCATGTGTGTTGTCAGAAAAGTACGGCGAAAAACGATCGATATCAGTAACAATTAAGAAGAACAGTTACTTTGAAAATATTTGTGCCCGTTCACAAGGTTAGTGATCATCAATTTGTTGACACCCTCATCCGCTTCATTCACTACTTCGGCTCTTCTCTCTTTAAGGTTTTCCTTTACCGCATGTCCACTTGAGTCGAATAATTTATTGAGAGTCTATTGTTTCTGCCTGTAATCAACCAAATATTAGTAAAATTTCTTTGAGCAATAAAATGCGATAAGCTGGCGTTCGTTTAGATCTATTATGCAGTATATTTCAGTTGAATTCTTCAACTTTATGACCTTTTTGGGTGGAATATTTATGTAAAGTCTTTTTTATTAATTTTTCATCAACGTAGGAAGTGTTCTGCTATTTTATTATGAAATAGGCTCAAATTCTTCCAATTAGGCAATAGGATTTTGCCTGAATCAATTTGCAGTGCATGAATATTGCGCAGACAAGCACACCTACATTTGGTACGATGTTTTAACCCATAAATGGCTATCGTAGATCTTGTGATGTACTTTTTCATTTTTTGCTACCCACTCATAATCATAGGTCAAGAAGGAGAAAAAATCATAAGAAAATCAATTAAACGAAGGACAAGAAATTGAATTGGATGAAATACTGACTGCATAGACCACCTTGTACGTTTACCTTGGACGTTTAAAACATATGAAAAACAACACGCAGGAGAAAATAGGATAGAAGAGCAGTTTGTTATGCATTCGGATTTTTCAATAATACCATCAATTGAATGACATACTCAAAACTCTGTGCTCACGTTTTTGATTCCGTAGTTCTTTCAGAGCTCTGATAAACGGTTTAGACATGGACGAGCATTTCATTGTCAGGAAAATTGTATACCATTCACAGGTGGCTTGAACGCAGTTTTCTTAAATTTAATCGGCATTCACCGCGTATATCTTGGTTGCGTAATTCAGAGCTTCTGAAGTCACCGGTACAAAGCCGATTGGGCTAAAGAGAAGTAAAGGGTAATTGTGCTGGAGCTCGCGCTAACGGTGAGAACGCGTCATTCACATGTCAAAATAAGTAAGCGATATCTTGTTGGAAATTCAGCCGTGATCATCAGCAACGGTCCTTACGTTGGCATCAGTGAAATTTGTAACAATCATTTTAGCACCCTGAATTGCTTGGTTAAATGAGAGCTTATAAATGATTTTACGTGGATTTGCTGTACATCAGAGAAATTGCTATATAGATGGGCTTGGATCGGGCATGTGGAAAGCATGGCACTCTTTCATCTTCTACTTATCTGCATTGCTAAGGAAATATCGATCGATGTAAATTTGCATTGCGAGTTAAAATATCATAGCTGTCACATTTTATATGGCAAATGAATGAATATTTTATATGGTAAACTGAATTTTATGTACTTAAATCTGAAAGAAAGCATTATTTATAGAAGGTGGACGTCTTGAGGCAAAACTTACTGGATTCCGAGGTGGTGAAGGTGTGCTGGAGCTGGTACAATGCAAAGGAGAGAAAACAAAACTCTTAGCTATTATGACTGGCTTGCAAGAGAACAGAGTAAACTGAATCTTATGTAGTCAAAACAGTTTGATCTTGACTGCGATTCTTTCACAAATTACAGCATTGAATCTTACTAATGTTTTGGGAAATCTTTCATGCGTACCAATTGGCTTGGTATTCAGAAATGGATTTAGTCTTCTTCAAATCGTGATTGATTTATTATTGTGTTTTATAGGATTTCCATGTAATTTATATTCCTGGTGTTGAATTGTCTTCTTGCCATAAAATCGATCCTTCTAAAGATAATCCAGGTAGAAAACTGATAACAATCGATAGCGATAGTAGAGGAATGGCGATTCAGGTATCAGGTTTTATTATCTAATATATTTGAATTGATTTTTGACTATACATTGATTGATTCTGAGATGTTCTACTGACCAATTTCAGCCATGGATTGATGTTGATTTTAATATTTTTGACAGCTCTGTTATTAACAAAGTACGTGCAAGTCATTGTTCTCATAATGTTGATTGCCTTTTAATTATTTCCGTTTAAGACGATAGCTATTGTTGACTCAAATTCATCGAATATTGTTGATTGTGGATATTTACAAATTAATATGAATGCATCCGAATGGGATCGTGCGAAGAACGGATTTGCCTTGAATTGTATATATTTCGGTCAAATCATTACAATTTCATCATTCTTATCAATTTTCTTCTAGGAAGTTACTGTGAAATTAGAATAGGAAGGTTCTTATGAATGGGAAAAATTTTATGTTATTATTCTATGTATAATGATTTGTGATTAGAATTCAACTAATTTATTACCTTATGTTCTATATTTTTCGTGCCATTCCAAACTGTTTTGTGAGATAAAAAATATGTGAATAAAACATTTTTATTTTTTTAGTATAAAGTGTACGGCAATTGATACTTGGCTTTTTACCACAAAATTTCTGCCAGATTTTCTGCCTTTGACTAGCTTTGAGGCCTAGATTAGGCTCAACCTTATCGTAGAATATTGAGAGCAATGTGGAATAACTAGGGTGTTCATTGGTGTGTGTCAGATGCAGTATTTCCCTCGTGATCTCAATTCGCCCTCAACATTGGATTGGCTTGTTCTTAGGGATTTAACAATTTCTATATGTTACTAATGTTTTTGATACTTCTGAAATTTGTTTCGTTAAAACATTGTTGTAAGACTTCCGTATATTCTTCTGTACATCTTGCCTTGGGGCGCAGTGGCTCAGTGGTGGAGGTGCCGCAGTGGCACGCCGGCCCGAATCAGTTCGCGGCCGCCCCCAGGCCTACCAAGCCCGCCATCCATCCGGGGTCGGTAAATTGGTACCAGAGGAGTCTGGGTAAGATAACTGGCACTGACTTGGTGAAGAGTGGTCAACTCAAGTCATGTATAGACCAGGCACGCATTCAAACCCCTCTACGATATCACGTTGAACATGAATGCGGGGGGGCATCCCACCACACGCGACTGATCAACGCCAAAAATTATCTTATTATCTTATCTTACATCTTGCCTTCAATATTACAAATTTATGCGGTGAAAGAAAATTGATTTCTTACAATAATTCCTACCAACCAAATAACACAACTCGTGTGTCGTGATCGCTTGTACCGCAATCGTTCGATAAATGCACCAATTGTAGTGAACGCTTGGCTAATGCACCAAGTTGTGTAAGTGGCCGATGCACCGAAATTGTATTGGTGTCAATAGCAGTGAATATCTTAACGCTCGTCGTAATTTGTTTGCCACGCGGGTCTTTTTGTACTGCTCGCCTCGAACTGGTGTATTGGAACCTCAAACTTGAGTAATTAAACCTTTATTCAAACAAAACACAAAAATATTACATCGCGATTAAAACAGCGATAAACCAAGAATTAATACAATAGAATTAACACTAACAATGTACGAGATTTGTAATATAATGATATAACAACAACCAGTTTAATGGCAAAGGAGGGTGAAGATTGGGTTGAGTCATGAGTGAGAGTATGGAGGAGATGTTTACCGAAACTGCTTATATAGAGAGGAGACGGAGACTTCAATACGAGGAAAAAATGCCCTTTTTCTGTTCGTCAGCTAAGTTCATTTCCAGAAACATATCGAAATTATGACCTTTTGTGATCATTTCCTGAAACATATTGAAATTATGGCCTTTTATGGATCAGGACTTTTGAACTTTCACTTGCCTCCACCATTTTTAACTTTCAATACGGTGACTCAGAAACCACAAATTAATGTAATAAGTAATATGTCTTTGCTTTGCACGTAATTTGGGTGTATTCTCTACATACTTTTTCATACTTTTTCGTCTAAATAGTTTCAATTAAAGATTATTTCCTTAGAAAGTTCCTATTCCAATTTCTACTATAGTCTTTTAGTACCACCCAATATTATTTTTTTATCGATGTTACCAGTGTTGAAATAATCAGTCCTATTTCCCTGTAGATCGCGGACAGCCCGGAAATTGTTAAGGTCGAGTCGATGCAGCTCGGCAGTAACGTCAGGTCCGCCGCAGCCTACATATACCGCACCACTACATTTACTTATCGAAAGCAACCTTGTATTGATTGCGCTATATTTTAGTAGAGTGTGTCATCGTTCTCTCTCGTCTCATAATTGTTGTTTGTTTAATTATTGTTATATTTAGTTACCCAAGTTTGAGATCCTCTATAACGCATGATCAACACTAAAAGACCCGCGTGGCAAACTACTCGAGGTGGGCAGCACTGTTATTGTTCACTGACCAGACCAATTACAAATAGCTTACCCCACTCATCACTGATTGTGATAGGGGCGTTTGAAAGATTTAATTTAGAAAATTTAAAATAAAAAAAAAACTAAATGCTATACACTGCTGCAACATCCCGGCAGATAGGGTTGACCGTTAAAGATACAGCGAAAAGCGAAGCACAGCCACATCATATTCGGAGAACACCACGCCACATATTACCACTCAATAACAAAGCCCAGCATTATCAAGTCCACAGTCAGCAACAAAGCGTTGCAACATCATGACTTAATGTAAAGAAATGTGGATCATGTGTATTTGAAGGATAAACAATTTGTGCAAAAATACGTATATTAATGCTTACCAGCAGTGGTGCAATAATATAACTACAATATTAACAACGTTATTTTTGAGAACTGTGTTTTACGATAAGTGTTTAATCAGGCTTAAAATTGTAATGAAAGTTGGAAAATTACATGGTAGCGGGAAAGTTGCTATACGGGTAAGTACTGCTATAAATAACTGGTTAGATGAAGGTTCTTTTTTCCTTCTTATGGAAAGTCAGGAGGAGAACCTAATCAGATTGCTGTTCAGATGATAGGATGAAAAAGTGTAGATGATATAAACGAGAAACACTAAACACTATCTAGCACGGATTGTTGTCAACACCCCTATTATGTTATAGTACTTAGAAGAGTCTAAAGTGTACAAAAAAGAAAACTGCTTTTTCCATAGAAAACGTACATATGTTTAAAGGAAAAGAAATGTATTCCTTGCATTCTATTGCTCATAAAACAAATCTCATCTAACCAGTTTTTTTTCTTTTTAGAAAAAGATGTTTGTCTACTTATTGTCTTCAATATTATTCATCGGATTATTCGAATAGTATTCACCATTTTTCTTCGAAATGAGAACGATGCGAAACAATTACGAAAAATTTTTTATAATACAAACAAACACAATACAAATAATAATACAAACAAAAATAACAATAAATAATAATAATGATACAAACAATACAATAATGCAAGTATAATACAAAAAACAAAGTCGTAATACAAACAAAAACGTATATTTCTTCATAGAATTGATTTTCTCGACTAACTAAACACATGTCACGTCATAAACGTCTTTCATGACGTTTACGATGATGATTCATTGAATAAAGGCTGAACAATTCAAAGCATTGATTTATTAACAAATCTACATTTTACTATCTAGTAGGTAAATAATGAACGCTGCAATAAAGTGTGAATTTGAACAGCGAGTGCGTACTGCAGTAAAGTGGTTTGAAGTCCTGCTGTGGTGCATATGGGATCGTTACAAACCGAATTTCTTCTCGCTATCTGAAAAAACTCATCTTGAACATGCACATAGAAGCTAAGAATAAGTACCCAGTGAAACGATGCAATTAGGAGTCCTACAAGTCTGTGTTGGATTGACACCATTAACAAAAACGAGTACTACGCTGTATTTCTCAAGATTATTCTCTACAAAACTGATAATATTCAATGCGATAAATCGACACGTCTTTATAATATTTACACTGTGCTGCTATAATTATAATTATAATAATTATCAATTCAAGTCATATATCATCATTTCTTAGTATGGTTTCTATGCAAGCAGTACGTAAGTTTTATTGTTTTATTCCGTCATGGATGAATAGTGTATTGAGAGTCTACGAAAAAAATGCGATTATGGATAATATTTTATTTTGCGCATGGCATTATGTATGGCTCGTAGTAGCGCTCTAAGTATTACGGAGATGCTTTCACTCATTCAAATTAACCAACATTTTCACTCTACGAATTTGGTGAATTGACACCAGAAGAACTTGTAAAAGTAAGCAGGGCTGAGTTTATAAAATTGATTTCTCTAAGTCAATGTGTAGATCAGGTCACATACAATTACTCCCAAAATGCCACAATAGTGAAACAGAACTCGATAAATTACTGAAAACGCTTTTAATAAACAAACAACTTTCCTTTCAACTGATTTTCGTTGCTGTTCCTCAAAATTAGCTGTTCAGCTTGAGGAATACAATGATTCAGTCATCCACAGATTACATAATTACCATTGGCTCCATCAGCTAAATTCAGCTAATATTTAGTACTTCTACGTATTGCGTATCATTGCATTGTAAACTGCAGCTCAAACAGAGTTTTGTATGACCAAGAAAGGAAATCAATTCATTTCTGCATATCAGAATGGCATCACTTAGAGAACAATTTCTTTCCGATGTCTCAGACAAGTTTTATTGGGTAGCTCTGATCAAGTTCTCGTTGATTGCTTGAAAACCTTGTTGTTATATGTTTGTTGTATAAGTATAATACAATATCACAATCATATTGATTTAAATATCGTGTTTAGTATTTGACAAATGATGAGCATTTTTGGTTTGATGCAAATCCCAGCTATTCAAAGACGTTTATAATCTCTCGAAACGAAACACTAAGCACACACGCATTCGATGCTCTGAAGAACCGCCTTCCTATAATCCTTCAGAGACAAAGCCTTTCGAAAAGTGTCCAGTGGCGTGTGTTTCCAGGCAATTCGTAACAATTTTGTCCACTTCAGCAACTCATCTGAAGTGAATCGACATTTTTATATGAGTTTATTGAATATTTGCGAGTGGAAAAGTGCTAGTTACCGAGCCTTGGCAACAGAAATCGCGTCACATATCTTCAACTCAATAGACTCATTTCTAGTCCTTTTCTTTTTAATCCAGCTATCGACGCTTTCATTTTGAATCCACAAAAAACATCGATCTGGACCAAAAAATCGAACAATCAACAACAACAACATTTGCATTCATAATATTTTCTGATAACTTGAACATTTTCGTGTTTTCTTTGAGAAATACTAACTGAAATCAAAGAAATAGTGCAATTTTTTTCGAACAATATCAAAATCTCCTTAACAAATCTATCATTATTTCATGTTGTATCGATTAGATTCTATATGTTTAATCTCTCCATAATATACAATGAATAATATCAATAATAAATAATAATAATCGATCAATAGTATCACATTGCCACTTTCACTGTAAGAAATAGAAAATGAAAAAATGACAAAAATCATCATTTTTGAAGGCTTAGGTTTGTTCTACACAAATTGTAAAAAGTTGGGCTGTAATTTTAGGTTGTGCAATAAATTATGTTAAACATTCAGAAAATTTTAATAAGTAGACTCATAAAATTTATCGATTGGTTACTTAATTGTCTGATTTGTACATTCTGTTCTTTTTTTTTGTTCGTTTAGCTCATAAGATTGACAGCATTTCTTTCATTGATTCGTAATAAGAAAACGAAATTGAAAGAAGAGAGGTTAGGAGGGATTTTTTGTTAAAACAAATAACTTAAAGCGTCCAATGAATCTCTCACTCTCGCATCTTAATTTCTTCATTTTCTTTTTGACTTCCATTATTTCCTGAAAAACTACGCAAAGATTTACGTTGAATAATTTATTGATAGCTGATAAATGGATGAATTCGGAACAATCTGGATATGACTAATTGATTGAATGAGTTAGTTTGCCTGAATAAACAACTGTCTATACCCGAATTTTCTTTGAAATTTTCATTATCATTGATATGTCTATGTCTACCTCGTATATATTTATAAAACAAATTTCAACAATAACAGCATATTATAATCCTTTTTGTTTTCATTTTGTTATGTCAATTTGAGTTCTTTTCGTTGGCGTATTGAAACAGATCTCACAGATGTCAAAAAAGCTACAAACACTACAAGATTGGAGTAATAAACATGTATTCACATCTTCAATCGATTATTGGAATCAAGAATCATCCGAAATGGAGTGTTTTCCTGCGAGATCCAAAGGAGAACTGTCTAGAAAAGATTACGGTAAATGTGTACAATACTTGTTTACGAAAAGATCTAAATAATTTTCAATAAATAGCTCTTAGATAATGCTATAAATGCTTTTATGTACTTGAATTGCTACGCTAGCCAATCCTGCGGTGCCTTAATAGTTTGTGAGTTGGTGCCAAAATAATCAGATAGGACAATAAGCAGTGAGTTCAAATAGTTTGATCACCTCCAATAATTGAATAACAAGAGATGCAAACCCAAACAAGAAAAAGAACAAGTTGGATTGATTTAAACAAACAAAATAAAAAAAAACTATTCTTAGCAATAATTACGGATCTAATAACTCTATCATAACCTATCTCAGTAGACATGAAACAAATCAAAGTACTATGAAAAGCTCTCTCGTTGAGGGAGATGTTATTATAACTCCGGAAGCGAAATAGCTAAACTTATTGGTAGAAGGGGCTGTAGTGATACGTAAGTTTGACGAACACCTCCACGATATAATAAAGAAAACGAATACGTAATACATCATCACAGGGAAATCAGATGACGATCAGTGCTGGAAGCATTTGCTAATTAGGATATGTGGTCTCGAGTTATTTTTGACCTACTTCTAAACGGCGGCACAGACTCCATATCAAATCAGACTAGACATTTTATCTCTGTTTAATTTTCTTTCTTTCTAGAACATTAGAGAATTAAAAACTTTTGAAATTCATAGTTTTTTGTTGGATAGCTCATATATTTTTTCGTGAATCTTGAGCATGAATCTGTGTATCTAGAATACTTCAAGGCAACCAAAGTCGATCAGATCAGTGCATTTTATTACCACCAATACTTCTTGTCCCATCGTGCAAAAATGCGGTAGGCTTTATTTGTCTGATGGTGTAATCCGACGGGATATCAATCCCACATAATGGTATGGGATCTCTAACAGCTGCGCTGCGCAGGGGAGAGCAATCCCATTTTCCATGACGCGTACTACAAATAAAAAAGAACGATCGTTCTTTTCTTGGGATTGAGAAATCGTGTTTGCTACGACGATTTTAATTGAAAGCTTGTCTTGATGATAAATCATGATAAATTCACCGCGATGAATTTGAACCACATCTATTCTAGGAACTGTTGATGAACGTTCAGAAGGTCAAGGTGAATCGTTTTTACCAGTCAGTGATACTGTCGACGATATTGCTCAGCCAATAACTGCTATGCAAGCTGCATGGAACGTGACTAATGCTATTCAAGGAATGTTCATTGTTGGGTTACCCATCGCTGTGAAGGTTATTAACAATATGCTTTGTATTATTCCTTTATAACTGGCAAATGTGTTGAAATTGATAAAATCGAAAGGAAACAAAAAGTACAAATTGGTCTGACTGATTTTGAAGCTAGACGGTTTTGCAAGCATACTTAAAAGACACTATTAATTGATAGTAAAATAGAAATAAAAATAAAATAATCTTCATATTCCACTTTTCTGCAAGTCGTCTGATATCTTTATGAAACCTTTCAATTCTATAATAAATTTCTCTTCCATAATTATAAAACGATAAATCCATGATTTTTGAATTTGATCGTGAGTTTTCCATTAGGGTCGGATTTCTCCTTCTTTTATTACCCTTGCTACATCTTTCGTAATGTCCTTTCCACATTCCTAACTTTATAGGTAGTTTTGAACTAATTTGTAGTACTCATCTAACTCTTTGTTGAGCTGCGACCTTGAAAATGTTGTCAGTAGCACATATCGGATATCTGTAGATCCGTGATCGAGTGCCGTGTGAGGTCATACTTTCTGTGATTCACTCAGCATCATTAGAAATGTGGTGACATTTTATAGAATGGCAAAAAATAGCAATTAATGGAAACAATATAACATGACATTTTATTTTTGCAGTAAAGGGAAATAGCACGCTAGAGAAATATAAATATACTTGCTATCCAATATAGAACATTAGACAGATACTACACTAACATATTATAATTAAAAAATTCAAAAGACTGACTAATCTGAGTGTGTAAATAATGAGAAAAAATGTGAGGCCATTACATTGGATTGATGTGGCAAAACTATAAGAACTTTTATAAGAAATTTTATATAAATAGTAAAGCACGACAAAATATTGAAACTGCAATTCAAAACCTTGCTTATTTCTGATTTGTGAATCCTCTACACACCTATTACAATCGCGATTGTAGTTGAGTGCTAAGAGATTACAGTCATTTCATTATTTTAATCACTGTGAAGCCAAATAAAGCATCTATTTGAGCATCAGATAAGAACGATCTTGACTCAGAAAGAGCTTTGGAGGATATAACGAGACTAACAACAACTACTCTCCAGAGTAAAACATATACTACACTGTCTCAATTTTTTGTTAATAATTGCCTATGCTAGGGGGGGCGGTGAAGGTGCTACACTGAAACGCAGAGCCGAAGCAGTCTTCCCAAGCCTACTAAGCTCGCCGTCACTCCGGGCTTGATGAAGAGAGGTCTACTTAAGTCACTGTATTGACCATGTTTGCATTAAACTACTTCCACGATGTTATGCTAAACACGAATTTGTAGACGCATCTCGTAACAGAGTTTGATGGAAGCAAGAGGTTATCTTATATTTTGAGCTTACTCGCTATTGTGTTATTTTTTTCGTCTTTTAGAGATAATGGTAAAAAGTTGTTATGGTTCCACATAATTGACAAATAAATGCCATAATTGTGAAGCTCTAATGTCGTTCATTTAGAGCAGTCTCTCCCAAAATATCTCAAAGTTTGTTCTTTTCTCACTTCTCGATTCCTTGTTCAAAAATCTTTTAACGCTGTTATTAGCCAAAGCAAGACACGTTATAGCTTCAATGAATTTTTGTTGTGTAATGGGCCTATGCATTTGTGTTCAACGTGATACCGTGGAGGTGGTTGAATGCGAGTCTGGTCAATGCAATGACTTGAGTTGATCATTCTTTCACTAAGTCAGTGTTATATCTTATCTACATTTCTCTGGTACCAATTTGCCGATCCTGGATGGATTGTGTGCTTGGTAAATGCGCGAAAAAAAAAAACAGCGGAGAGCCTGATTCACATCTGCTTTTCACTGTAGCACATCTACCACTGCGCTACGCGTCCCTCTGACTTTAGCCATATTAATTTTGCTAGTGTATCAACTATTAGTAACCTTCTTTTGGCAAATATGAAACTCAGAAACATTCCTTAAATCAGCTACAATTGTTTCCTAGCTTTTAATGTGATGTATTCTTACCTTTCGGGCCTCATTCCCCTGACCCCGAAAGAGCCCCTGGTACGGCAGCGTCGGGTAGGACGAGTACGGAGAGGATGCTAAAATCTCAGGGCCAAACTAGGCTGCCTAAACGTGGAAGGACTAAGATGACGATCTGTACATACAACGCACGAACGCTTGCATCGGAATCTCCGTAGAAGTCCTTGTGATGCATGCAAAAAAAATTAGGTACGACGCCATCGGACTGGCCAAAACAAAAAGACCCCAGCCACTAAGCGTTGTATACGACACTGGAGAAGAACTGTTCCTTGGAACATGCGA